>RXON01004901.1:0-119240 GCA_009667805.1 Leptobrachium leishanense
TCAAACAAATCAGTTTTCCTATTCATAGCTACCACAGCGTGAAACCCCAAAAAACCCTGTAATTTCTTTTCATATAATCAAGAATGATGCAAGACGCAGCACTTACGCTATAGCGGAGACAACTGAAGCCAGTCACACTCAATTTGGTGCTTTTCAGTATATCTAACTTGTCTTTGTTCAGCCAGATCTTTTTATTAAAACTCAAACAAATTATAACCAATGAAAGCGTTCCAACAGACATGGTTCATTTCTGCCCTGCAACAAGAATGTGATATATCAGCCAATCAGTATACAGATATATTACCACGTCAGAGTTAAAATGGAGTGGATACATTTGCCACATTGGAACTCACACTTAGCCACATCTGGTTTAAATTTAAATTTTTGGAGTAACATACAAAAGGGGAAGGGAAAACCATAGCCCATCTGTATTAGAATATGCTTTCCAAATTTATGGGGCATATTAACTAAGGTATGTATTTGAATCACAACATTTATATATTCATAAAGGATATAAAAAGCTAATTATTTCTTTTCATTTCCTGCCTGTTGAGGTGGTTGGGTCAGAATCTATGCAAGTTTTTAAACATATATACAGGAAAATGGTGTCGCACCTGAGCCCCCCCCCCCCCCGGGTGGCTGCAACAACCACAGACGTATCCAGCCCAGTAACATGTATAAAACACAAGAAGAAAAAAAGATGTCATCTGTGTTTACCCCTATAACACCCTGGGAAAGAAAACACAATTAGAGGTTTTCGTATACTTGACTGGCCACTGAAGTGTTAAGCCCACCTGTCGCGTCACATCACCTCTGGTAAGGCGGGTCCTGCCTAATGAAGCCAAAAATCTGCTCTCTGAGCAACCACATAGGCTCATGCTGTTTCTCAGTCACGAGACACACTGGTGGGTTTTCCTTTATACCCTCCCCAGAAAAATTCCACTTTGGGATTGGAAAGCAAAACCACGGTATGGGACCGCTGCAAAGATGACCTGGCTGGAAACACGACACAATATACATAGATACAGAAATCCTCTATGTATGTTTTGTCACATATTTGCAGCTGTCCCGTACTGTGGTTTTGTTTTTCAATCAAAGTGGAATTTTACTGGGGAGGGTATAAAGGAAACCCACCAGTGTCTCATAACTGAGAAACAGCATGAGTGTATGTGGTTGGCCAAGTTTTTAACCACTTGGCTGCTATGGACGTGCTCAGCGCATCCAGCCAAGTTGTTCTCCTGTGCTATGGACGGGCTGAGCGCGTCCATGCACAGGAGGCAGCAATCCGCTGGATTCCGGCGGATTGCTGCGCCCTCCCGGTGCGGGCTGACATCTTGGATGTCAGTCCAGCACTTGGGACCCGGCGGAGCGATTAGGTGTCATCGCGGCGGCGCGATGACATCTAAATCAGGCCCCCCCCGCATGTGCGGACGAGGCGCCTGAAAGGGAGGGGGGAGGTCCTTCGGACCTCTCTTCCTCCCGATCGCCGGGGGGCAGGGAGTTAATCCAGGCACCGTTCGGAAGGGCACAGCCTGCCCTTCCAAACGGTGGCTGTCATTAACCCCTGGGGAGCCGGATCACGAATCGGCGCTGAAAAGCGCCGGTTCGTGATCCTTTCCCGGAGCTGGCCGACATCTTGGATGTCGGCCAAGCCTCCGGGAACTCCCCCTGAGGACTGGCGTCATCGTGCATAGCATGATGACGCCAGTCCTGGAGTTAACCCCTAGCTGCCACCAATGGTGGAGATAAGGGGTACCAATGAACCCCCTATCTCCCGATCCGTGGCAGCTAGGGGTTAATGTTTGGTAGGTACTGGTGGATCGGCCAGAGCAAGGCCGTTTCAATGATACCAAACATGACTGAATTTTTTTATTTTTTTTAAAAAAAAAAATAAAAATTTTTTTTTTTTTTTTTTTAAAAAAAGGTTTTTTCTTTTTTTTGTTTGTTAATGCAGCAATATTGTTCCCATTTCAATTATAATGTGAACAATGATGCTGCACTAACAATATTTGTATGCGGTGCGTTTGTTAAAAATCGCGTAATTGTCCCCAAAAAAAAAATGTAACGAAACCCCATTTCTAATTTTTTTAACAAGCGCACCCCATACAAAATATATCTGCAATTGCTCGCATGTTAAAATGTGAAAAAAAAACACTTTACACGTTGTAAATTATTGAAAATTCATATTTTATTGCATTTTTTGTTATAATATACAGACAGGACATGACGTATACATATAATAATGACATATTATGAATCTGCCGAGTCTGACGGAAAGAACGATATATAATATGTCTGGGTCATATACTAAAATAAGCCTTCAAAACGCATTTAAACAAGATGAGCGAAACAGGTAAAAATGAGCTCAGCACAGAGGCGGGAAATGCCTCAGCAGCGAAAGGGTTAAACAATGACTGTATGATTTCCTGCAAAAACATAATAGAAACATGTCGGCAGATAAGAACCTTTCGGCCCATCTAGTCGCCCAATTACATGGATACTTTACCTGGATTTATCTTTTGTTTAGGATAGCCTTATGCCTATCCCATGCCTGCTTAAATTCAATTACTGTTTTGGCCTCTACCACTTCTACTGGAAGACTGTTCCATGTATCCACCACCCTCTCAGTAAAATAATGCTTCCTGATGTTACTTTTAAACCTTTGCCCCTCTAATCTAAGACTATGTCCTCTTGTTTTATTGTAATATTAAGGGTTATTGAAAGAGTTAAAAATTGCCTTTGACCACAGAATGTTTACGATATCTTCTGTACAGAAAATATGTGCTCACGTCTTGCCTTTTCACATCCTGTTCTGTCTTTGGATAGATATTTGTTTGAAGGACCTTAAGAGGATGTAGCTTTCCAGGATGGACTGTACCATCTTATTATGGTCAGTAAAAATAAAATTATCTACAAGTGTCAGAATGTTTAAAATAACAAGATATAGATTTTGCCGAATGTCACGTGTTCTTTTGCCAATTGCTCATTATTTCTTGAAACACTGTATTCAGCAATTTTAAAGGAAGCGTGTAGACTGTAGAAAGACATATAGTCAAGAATAAAGACACCGCTTTTTCAGAAGAGCTTTGAGCCAATCAGAAGTTGAGTCTGTCCTTCACGCAGCTCCTCAGTGTGTGACTTCAGCTCTTCTCAGGTGCCCGAGGGTGCGGTCAAGCTCAGAGGAGAAAGTCTGCGTGCAGCTGTCACGTTTTGGCACCGGCTGAGCAGGATTATGACCCCAATATGCAGTAGAGCATTCACACAGGGAAGGGTGGAGGTGGAACAAACTGAAGATGAGGCAAGACACGAAGCAAGCTGAATTGGATACCGGTGGGAACACGGAGGATATTGGGAAATGTAGTCTTTGGAAACTGGACACGCGAGGAGCTTTGGAGAGGCAGAAGGAAACTTGGTAAGGCACAAGGAGACTTGATGGACAGGCTGGGGAAGCAGGGGAAGTCACAGGTCAGTGGATCAGCACCACACAGGTCTTGCTTGTAAAGGGCTACAATGTTGGAGCACTGGCTGAGAGGAGGCGGAGCCTTTTATTGAGGGCAACCAGGGCTTAATTGGTCATGTGTGCTGAGTGAGACCTGCAGCAGGGGAAAAGCTGTGGTGCTCGCGGGAAGGCCAGGATGTAATAGGAGATCACAGGAAAGGTGCCTCCACCGTGATCAAGGTGGAGCAGCACTGGTTTGGGCTTTTGTGCAGTAGCGAAGGCGCAAGCCATGACAGCAAAGCAGCCACTCGGGAGGAGAATTAATGTGGGAAAAAGGCTGCTCAATCCAAGGAGAAATCTGATGCCATCTGGGGTCAAGAAGAAATTCTGTAGCAGTTTGTTGCATATTTTGCGACCGCTTCTGAAAGGGGTTAACTTGTCTTCGTCTCTTATCGGTGTTGGATGTGTACAGAGAACGTGGCAGGAATTTAAAGTAGGCTTGGCTAAGTCGTGCGTGAAACTCTAGTGGTTAGTAACCTTTCATATAGTGGATGTTACCTCATTCCTGGGAATCCATGTTGTGCTGGACGCATATAGTGTATTCATGCTGATGGGCAGTGCATGAAAAATGCCACCTTGCAGCATGTATAATCCATACACTGCAGGTAAGGAATCCCAGGTGACCTGCCTTAATTTCCTTCCTGCAGGATATGAATTATACATGATGCAGGGCAGCATTTTTCCCTGTGCTCCCCTTCATTAAATAGTAAAATGTGTACAGGAAAACATGGCCGATCCAGTGACCCTACATCAAAGCCCTGCACTGCATGACGGCATAGCCAATCACATGGTTCGTAAGTGTTTAGAAATGAGATCATAGAAATGAGATTAACCAATCACAACGCTGTGTCCTGCGTGAATGAACAGTCTTACCGTATTTTGTTCTTTACCTTTTAACTACATTGAGGGTTATTTTCATAACGGCCGGTGTTTCCCGAGGTTTGAAACACACCAGTAAAAACCACCAGCTTTTCAAAACAGACAAACGGGGAATCCAAACAGCGGCAACAGAAGCGTCACAGTGAAGCGTCCTCTTCCCCTGCTTGGATTGAACTTTTGTCGTCGCTGCAACACCGTCAAACACCGGCGGTTATTGAATTGCCCCTTCAATGTTTTTGTTTGAAAAAAGGTGCTTCAGTAATGGAAAAACAGGCTGTCTGTCTGCTGTCTGTCTGCCGTCTGTCTGCTGTATGTCTGCTGTCTGTCTGCCGTCTGTCTGCTGTATGTCTGCTGTCTGTCTGCCGTCTGTCTTTCTGTATTTAAGAGACAGTACCCAGCCTCGATACACACCGGTCAAAGAGCAACCGCAACGTGGCAAACTGGGAGGCAGCGGACGGTTATTGCTGCGCTCAACAGTTCAGGGGAAAAAAAGAGCTTCAGCACGAAAGGTATTTGAAGGGTCACTCTAGGCTGGAAGAAACCTGCATTTTTGGATTCTTTATATACCTCCAAAGCCATCCTCTGACACGCAGAAATGTGCATTAATAGGGACTATAGCTAGGGCTGCCAGATCGGCCAGGACGCATATAATGTATTCATTCTAATGGGCAGTGCATGAAAAATGCCACCCTGCAGCATGTATAATCCATACGCTGCATGTAAGGAATCCCAGGTGACCTGCCTTGATTTCCTTCCTGCAGCAAATGTTATATACATGTTGCAGGGCAGCACTTTTCCCTGTGATCCCCCTCTGCATGAAATAATAATATGTGTCCAAGAAAACATGGCCGACCCGGCGACCCTATATGCCGCACATTTGTGTATTTGTTTTTGTCAGTTACCCCCCCCCCCTTTAACTTATTAACTCTTCACGTAACTCCAGTTTTTCCCCTCGTTTTCCCCAGCCTCTGGGGCCGATGTTGACACTTTGGAACTGGTTGTATTTTATAGCTGTAACCTTTGGTATTGCAGTTATCTCTCAGCTCGCTGCTTTAATTTTTTTCAGAAATTCTTTACACTTGGCAAAAGAGGATCTCACGAGGCTCGGCGCTGCGAATATCAGACCGTCCGTCCAACGAATATGGTATTAAAAGTGTTACGCTAAATCCTGGACGTAACCGCTCTCCCACGGGTTAACTCTTTACCTGCCGGATCAACGATGAAATAACGAGGGAGTAAGGACTGAAGATAACCGGTCTGCACCGGTCCGGGGCCGGTAATCAACACAATACACAGGTAAATAACAGCTGAATGACTGACCCTATTTTAATGTTGCATACTTTTCGAGTGATCACAAGACACGTTACGTCATATAACGAAATGCAGACACGTGTACAGACGTCAAGGCAGATCTTGGACTAGTCACAGAGTTATCTGGCATTGAATGATATCGTGACCTCCTGACACGTTCTTATATTGTGATACCACGAGGAACTAACTGTAATAATGCCTAAAGGTGAACGAGCTACAACGTCTCTGCAAGCGATGCTCTACAGCAGTGGTTCCCAACTGCGGTCCTCAAGTTCCCTCAACAGGACAGGTTTTCCAGCTATCCGAAACACAGCACAGGTGATAGGATTTGCTGCTCGGTGATTGCAGGATTCAGTCTGCATTTCCCGAGGCGATCCTCAAAACCTGGCCTGTTAGGGGTACTTGAGGACCGCGGTTGGGAACCACTGTTCTACAGTGTCAGCACAGATATACACAGTTAAAAGGTGTTAAAGGGACACGTCAATAAACTCTAACTAGATAAAGCTTTGCAAACAGACACATTATAAAACACATTATAAAACACATTATAAAACACATATGGGGTATTCAAGAGCCGAATTAGCCACCGAACGGTGAAGTTTCCCATATGGTGCAATTTTGTGGCCATTCGGGTATTCATAAAGCTGACAGTTCTATTCACAGACAATAACGATATCAACAATAACAGTATTCATACATAACAAAGACGACGCAAACAACTTGCACCTACAATGTTAGGTACCCGAGTCCCCCTGACTTCAATATAGGAGATGCCAGGGAAACCATATGGAACATCTGGCACAATGCACCTCTAGGTCCACGTACCCCAAGCTCAAAGTGTCTCTCGTCACAATCAGCAACATAAAATAAACACAATACGGACGTTTCATGTCTTGGTGGTTTAACCTTTAGCTCTAGATTGTAGATTCGTCTGAGCGGACCCCTCTGCACCTCTCGTTTCTGTTCCTATGTTTGTTTGTAATTTCGTCTCATTCCCCATTGGTTATTTTAGAGCATTGCGGAAACTGTTGGCTCCATATAAATGAAGATAATAATAACGCTTTCAGTCAGCACGTCTGCAAAACTGACCAGATCTTAACCCTTACACAAAGATACTGCAACGTTCCATTATTTTGCAATTACGCTGCAGGACTCACAGATTTCATGTTTTCTCAGAGTGATATAATCCTGTGACCGCTCAGTCATGTGATGATACTGTGATCCGATTGTGTCGAAACCCCCGCTTCCCACGCTCTGGATATTTCCCTTGTTTGTGTTATTTACTTAAAGGGACAGGCTACTCATTCTCAGCACTATATCTTTTAATGTGGCCTGGATGTGAGGAGTGCCCCCCTTTCTCTCCTCCCAGCACCCCCGATCTGGTGAAATCACTGGATGAAGTGGAGGAGTTTCCTCCACCCCACTCAGGCCCCTATTACATACCTAACGTTAACGATAGCTGCGGTATTAGCTGCCTATTACAATCCAAACGCAAATGGGTTAAAAAAACGGTTTGCGTTTGGTACCTTGTGCTTTTCAGCGCGAGGTTAGTGCACTTTGCGCTCCCTATACTTAACATGGGGAGTGCAAAGTGTTAATCAGCGCTGGATTACAATGTCCATGACCCCCTAGCAATGTCCATGACCCCCTGAGCATAGCCTTTCGAATGATACCCAACATGACCAGGTATAAAGTAAAAAAATAAAAATAAAAAAAACATGTATTTTTTTTGTGTGTTATTTTTATTAATGCAGCAATATTGTTCACATTTCAATTATAATGTGAACAATGATGCTGCAGTAATGATTTTTTTCTATGGTGTGCGTTTGCTAAAAATCACATAATTCCCCCAAAAAATTTAATGAGTCCCCATTTCTAATTTTTGTACAAGCGCACACCATAGAAAATATAACCGCAAATGTTCATGTGATAAAAGGGGAAAAAAAACACTTTACACGCTGCAGATGATTAAAAATTCAAGTTTTATTGCATTTTTTGTTATAATATACAGCCACAACATGACGTATACATATAAAAATAATATATTATGAATCTGCCGAGTCTGACGGAAAGAACGATATATAATATGTCTGGGTCGTATAATAAAATGTGGCTTCAAATCGCGTTTAGACATGATGAGCGAAACCGGTAAAAATCAGCTCAGCACACAGCGGTGAAATGCCTCAGCAGTGAAAGGAACAGTGAGTTTTCCATAAAATAAGGGTTAAAAATAAAAACGAAAAATTCCTTCAAATGTCGTGCCTAGGAGGTCCCCATAACCTGCCCGTGAAATGGCGGATTTGTAGGATGTATGGAAACATCGCCATCACAGACCCACACATGACACCTAGCACTCCCAGCTTCATACAATGTATCAAATTCATGAGACTGGACCAATTAGAAGCACATGTTATTTCCAAACACTAAGTAACACCTGTTGTTTACGCCGTTTGAGAGCACAGGTCATTTAGAGGTGAGAATCTTTGCACCTAGACATTATTTTTGAATTCAATATCTAATAAACCATTGCTTATAATATTCTGCAGTAAAGAGTCTCTTTATTTATAGATTTTTTAGTATTTTTTAAGCACTTTTTTATACTTTTTTCAAAGAAAAATTCGAACTCGAACCGAACACACCAAAAAGTTCAAAGTTCGCGAACATGCGAACGGCCAAAGTTCGAATCGAACTCCGAACTGATCGAACCGAACAGCTCATCCCTAGCGCCCGCCTTTAACGCCCAGATTGTAATAGAGCCCAATGTGTCACCAGCAGCCAGGATTTTCGAATTGTGAGAGTCACCAGATCAGTCACTAGTGATGTCAGAACAATCCACCTGGACAACCAGATGCCAACTGGGGACCTAGGTTCCTAATCGTAAATTTTATTAGTCACAAACTGACAATACAATATAAAAACCATATAATGTGAATTGAGAGAGGATAGGACAGAATATCACGCGCGCGTGAGACCAACAGCAGAGAGAACTCTGCTAATGATTAAAGGCTGATAGCAACTGTATCTAAACTCATCTGGAGACAGAGTCGCTCACGTGATTTCTCTGGCAAGTATACACCAATATCTATGACATTTAGGCTGGGGTCAGACGAGCGCACTTTTAACGTGCGTTCTGGCGCACATAATTACGGCCGCACTAGCAGCAAATGACGGGCAATGACGGCCAATATACGAAGTACGGTCGCACGAAAGTCCGGCCGCGCAACGCAAGTGGAAAACGAACGCATTTTTTCGAGAACGCCGAACCGCTAGTACGGACGTACAGAGTGCGCAGCTGCGGCATAGCGGCGTGTGTGCGTGATTAGGAGATGTCAGACGCTGCTCATGTCCGGCCAACATAACGTCCAGACACCCAAAGTTTCCTGGTTTGGATCCGTAAAAAATCACGCACGAAAATGCGCATCGTATGACCGTTTTCGCGAATTCCGTGAAAAAATGCGTCAATTCGTTCGGACGCACTTTTTTACGTTCGCGTGTAAAAATGCTTTCGTCTGACCCTAGCTTCAGTCAGACACCGAGACATAACCATATACCCAGAGAGATACAACCCCAAATACCACCCTTAGTGGTGATTGGCTTATAACCATTCAGTAAAGCCGTGTTGTGGGGGGGGGGGGTATCAATATACAGAATCATCTGCTGTGGTAATACCAAGAGAAGTGGAATAATGCAGGGAATTGCATTGGGACCACAACAGTGTTTGTGATGTCAGCCCGCAGAGAGTATGCGTCGTCGCCCTCTGAGAATATTTGCAGTGGACCAACCATGTCCTGCAGCGATGCGCAGTTTGCGGTTCCTACGCTACGCAAGTTGCATAGGAGCGCAGAAAAGCTTCAGGGACGTCCATGAGTCGAAGAGGAGTAAAATCAGCTAAAAATACAAAATGAAATAATATTAATTGGGCAGAGGCCGTCTGCAGGATTTTCCCAATTATTTAAGGGGAAAAAATGTCTCAATCAACTCGTGATGATTTTATTATGTTATTTCCTTCTTGAAAACGAAACAGAAACAACAAAAGACACATGGCTTTCCTGAGGTTCCAGCTGCTCGCTCTGCTTTGCTTAACCGGTGAGTGTTATCCGTATATATATATATATATATGTGTAAAGCTGATTATAATGAGAGGACACATTGTGAGGGGCTTTGGGTGGGATCTGTTATTTACTCTCCATGATTACAGCGAGAGGAAGAGGCTCATGGTTTACTGTGGGAGATGATTCTCGGACGTGCCGGGAACTCACCGGGGAGAATATCAATAAATTAGTTACCGGGCATTTATTTAAGACAGATTACTTTGTGATACGGGGTTAATCATTAGAAAGTGGGATGATGATTAAACCTGTAAAATGTAAGCCAAGTCAGTCCAACCGGTAAAGAGAAGCATCTCCGCTTGTCTTTTGTTTGTAAGGTGGTTATTATGTATTATGTATGTGTTATACTGTGTTTACATATTAATTTATTACCCGTAACGCTCCCATTTATTGAAGAGATAGCTTGTATTAAACGTATTGGCAGGCCTGGCCTTTGCGGGGGGGCAATCCCTGGGCCCCGCACTTTGGGGGAGCCAGCAAAATGTATCATACCCTCCGTGTGATAAGGGGTGTCAGCGACCACCACCTCTCTATCTACTGGTGTGAGGGGGGTCAGTGTTGTGTGTTTGGAGGGAAGTAGGAAGATTGGAGGGGGTCATTGTCTATCTGTGTCTGAATAAGGAGGTATCTCTTTGAAAGCATGGTGAGGGGCCCCCAAAAAAGATGATCTGGCCCGGGTCCTTTAAATGCTAGAGGTGGCCCTGTGTGCTGCATTATCTTAACTTCTTTGGTAGCTCACCACATGGTTTAGTCTCTACCCCTGGACTAAAACAGAATGTATCCATTTACCAGGGTGTCCCAGTATGTTCCTCATGACCAGTTTTGTCTCACCTGGCGGTTTCTGAAGGCACTGAACTGATTTGGGAAATCTACCTCTGTCTGCCCTATCACTCCCAGCTCGGGCAGGAAATTAGGTTGGGTTGATACAGGAGTGGCTCGTGATATGAAGATGCATGATCTCATTGAGCGTTCTTTGGGAGCTGAGTGGTCTCTTGGATCAGAATTTGAGCAGACACCGGTGAATACGGCTGCTGCCACAGAAGCAGAGAATGACTAGTGCGTGTAATGGAAGGAAGTAATAGGCTGCTGGCACAGTGAGATTAGGGATTACTGTGAGACATTCATATGGTTACTAGCATGGAAGAGCAAGAGGGGAATTAACCTACTAGGAGGGTGACACCATAGGCTAATGACATGTAAGGGCAATGGGTCTACTTGTAGGGTGAAACAGTAGGCTACTGGCATGGAGGGGCAAAGGATCTACTACTAGGGTGAGACAGTAGGCTACTGAAATGGAAAGGCAAGTTGCAATGGGTCTACTAGGAGGATGAGACAGTAGGCTGTTGGCATGGAAGGTGTAAGGTGGGTTAGGAGCTGTGCTACTTTTTTCAGAGTGAGAGGAAATGATTATTGGCATTGAAGAGCAAGAGGGGAATGTGTCTACTAGGAGGGTGAGACCATAGGCCACTGACATGGAAGAGCAAGGAGCAAGTGTTCTTCATGTAGAGTGAGGCAGGCATGGAAGGGGAATGGTGGGTTAGGAAATGTGCTATTTACGTCAGGGAGAGTGGAAGTGCGTGTTACTGGGAAGATGAGCTAAAGGCTGTAGAATTGAGGGTTAGGAGGTTAGTAGGAGATACTGGCTGAGAAAATAAATTGGACCATGGTCATGGAGGGGAAGGACAGCTGACAAAAGAGATGAGCAGATTGAGTAGGGTAAAAGACTTAAACTGTGTGATACCAGAGTACTCATGTAGTGCTCATATACCACCCAATACCATGTACTGGTAATATACGTTTGCCCCTCTAACCTATTTGCATGTATTAAATGCCCCCATACAGGTGCCCTGGAGGTCTTTGTCCGTTCTCCGCAGAAAGCACAAGTTGGGTCTGATGTTCTTCTCCAGTGCACCTTCTCAGTGACTAGCCCACCAGTGGACCCGAAATTCCTGGCAATATTATGGCGATACAAGGATGACATAATACTAAGATACGACACAAAAGGGTTAGCTCACCACCCTAGGGTGTCCTTTAACGGACGAGAGGCTAAAACTGGCAATGCATCAATATCTGTGGCCAACATCTCCTTGAGGGACGGAGGAATTTACAAATGTACAGTGATTTACAGCCCACAAACAAAGAACGAAGAGATCGCACTGGAGATTCTGGGTAAGGAGTGAAACCGGTTAATGTGTGTTTGTTAAATAACTTTACACTCGGAGGGAATTTAAATGCCTTTCACCTTTACCTTGGCCACTCTTACTCCAAGCAAACAGGCACCGCAGGTATTTATGCACCTCCCAGCTGTAGTAGTTAAAGAGATGAACTGAATTATATATTAACCACTTAAGCACTGCATCCCCACTCTGAGCTTCCGAGTGCTGTCCATTTATTTAACGGCAAGAATTGGAAACACGATTTTTTAACAGAGTGTTCCTTTAATGTCAAGCTGTTTGGCCATGCAGTTGTTGGATTTTGTGTATTCAGTGTTATTCCAGAGGTGCCGATAACATTCCCACTATGTAATAATTGTGCTTGTTTGAGTTTAAGTTCTGTCATGGAAGAGAGGGGCAGAGCGCCTATGGAAGAAAATACTGGATCCGTAAACTTGAATAAAATGCTGGTGCTCCAACTGCTCCAACTGCCCGGGTAGCCGACCCAACAGCCACAAACATAGAAATAAGGCAATCAGACACACCAAAAAATAAGAGGAAGGAGGGTCTTACCTGAATAAAGTCACTCCTTCCTCTGATATTTTGGAATGTCTGATTGCCTTATCTCTAGGCTTGAGTTTAGGGGTTTCTAGAGACGCAGAAAAGACAGAGATACAAGTTTTATTGAGTTTTACTGCTTCACTCTCCTCCGTGGAGGCATCTGACTCCACGACATCACATAAATAACTAAGATTTAAGAACATTTTATAGACTCACATGCCTCCACAACCTGTCATTTGTACCTATCATAACATAGGAGGAATCTGTACTTTCCCAGTTGTCATATAAAGTCGCTATGCTAGAAGACAACCTTCTGGGCGCCCGTGCATTGGGCCACACAAGCCATCACCCTGAACAAACCCTATTACAAATCTATTATTGTGTCAGTAAACAGCAGTGGTGGATCCAGAGAGGGCTGAGGGGGCACCTAGGCAAGTTCACCTCCTGATCTGGCGGGGTGTGCATTTGCCCAATGGTGGCTTGGTCAGAGAAGCATCGATGGGCAGACAGACTGACATCTCTATCTTGCGATGGAAGCCCCATGGCCACACTACAAGCCCAAAAAAATGGCAGATGGAGGCTACCAGCTCTCCAAGAATACAGTCTCCACACAGGACTAGGTGCCCTATCCCTCCTTCTGCCCCCACAGAGGTATGGGGGACACAATTGGACTGACACGGTGACAGAGGGGTACTGTGATACGTCAAGATGAATTCTAAAATCTCGCTCATCCCAAACTATTTAATGTATGAGAGAGTAAACTGAAAGATGATATAATAAAGGAGATTGGTAGATCGCATCTTCTGAGATATATTATTGCTACAGACTGAAGTTCCATTAATCTTAACGGGGGCGGGGGAGGGGCACTGTATCGGTTGCGGAAATGTCCTTTATTATAAACTAGGTGGAAAGCCTGCCCAGAGGGCAGGCTATTGTTGTTGTCAAATAGATAGAAAAAAAGTGTATATATACTCTATACAGTGTGGGCGCCTGCTAAATTGTTCTGATGTTTAGATAAAGTGCTAAATAAGGTGCTAATAAATAGTCAGATGGTGCCTATAACATGGTAAAAACACATATAAAACAACCAAAATATGTCTCATAAAGGACAAAGGCGAAAACAGAACCATACGGCGCATCCAGATTAATTAATAAGTGAACATGCAAAAATTCATAACAGTAGTGCTGAAAGAAAGTGCAACAGTGCTTGATATCAATTTATAATATCATCATTATAAAGTGCATGTGCATAAAGTGAACTCCAGAAACAAAGTCCAATATGCGAAAAAAGTGCTCAAGTATATAATTGTCCAATACTCAAGAAAATCGAAGGGAGGGATGTGTTGATCTTCTCTAAAGTGCTGGTATCGGATTCATTTATTCATCAATGTTCCTCAAAGAAAACACATCATAGAAAGGCAATAATAGTGCAGGTAGTCATCACAGAGTTGGTCAGAATGTTTTAACCAGAGTATAGACCACTCACATTTATGGGAGCCCACAAAGTCCCGGCTCAAGGAAAGAAAGCCTATGGCCAAATACAGGGTGGCACTCCCCTTCTTTCATCTGTAATGGGTACTAGATAAAACAGAAAAAGTCGGGAGACGACACCCCATAGCATAAAACTGTATGTATAGGATAATAGAGAAAGAAGAATGGATCGCACTCACCAATTCTGGAGCCACGCGATATTTAGGCTCAATAGATATAGCCTTGGGCACTCTTAAAGGTGAAGACCCAGACCCCTTTATCTCAACAGCGTATAATCCGTGTATGCAAGGAAAAAAAAATCGGAGAAAGGTGACGAATATGGAGTTAAAAAACCAATGTATTTATTTAAAAATCAAGCAATAATAAAAATGGGACAAAAGGTCTACCGAGACGCGTTTCGGCTTAAAAAAGCCTTCCTCAGTCGGTATAAAAAGCTCAATAATGTCTATATATATATATATATATATATAAAAAAGCAATGTCGGCAGCTCAGAATTAATGTCCACATATTTGTTTTTCAATGTCCAATCTAAGCGTATCTCTATAAAAATGCGTTTGTAACGCGTCCGTCGCCGTCCCATCTGCAACAGGAGGGCCAACTGAGCAGCTCTGATGGGTGCACACACAGCTGACAGAGCAGGTTCCTCTTCCCTCTTAGATTGTAAACTCACGGGAACAGGACCCTCTGGGCTCCGGGAGGAAGATGAGCAGGAACTGGAACCGGAGGCTGGAGGGAGGGAGCCGGTGAGGGGCCGAATAGACAGCCTCCAGGGGAGACTCAGGGCAGGGGTGACCCGTGAGGGACAAAAAAAATCTGATCCATTGGAGAGGGGCTGTGTGCCTCTCCAATGGATTGGATTTCTTTTTTGTCCCTCGCGCACGCCGGCTGTGCACTTGCCGCGGCCGTTGGATGTGCGCACGTAGCCAGCAATACGCGGTTTGCGTGCGCATGCGCAGACGGCAGCATTGCAACGGCGATGGAGGGAGCCAGTGAGGGGCCGAATAGACAGTAGGGTTGCCACCTTTTCTTCAAGCCAAACCCTAACATTCTAGTGTTGGGCTTGGGTGGCCATTTTTTGTAGCGTATACATTATGCGTATATTTACTTTATGCATATATATAATGGCACGTGGTATGCATGGCATGTCAGGCTGGTATTTAGGCACACTGGTTATTATGACACACTGGTATTGTGCATGGCAGACTGGTATTGTGCCTGGCAGACTGGTAATAAGGCTGGCCGACTGGTATTGTGCATGGCAGACTGGTAATGTGCATGGCAGACTGGTAATATGGCTGGTAGACTGGTATCGTGCATGGCAGACTGGTAATGTGCATGGCAGACTGGTAATGTGCATGGCATACTGGTATTGTGCATGGCAGACTGGTAATGTGCATGGCAGACTGGTAACATGGCTGGCAGACTGGTATTGTGCATGGCAGACTGGTAATGTGCATGGCATACTGGTATTGTGCATGGCATACTGGTATTGTGCATGGCAGACTGGTAATGTACATGGCAGACTGGTAACATGGCTGGCAGACTGGTATTGTGCATGGCAGACTGGTAACATGGCTGGCAGACTGGTAATGTGCATGGCAGACTGTTATTTTGCATGGCAGACTGTTAACATGGCTGGCAGACTGGTATTGTGCATGGCATACTGGTAATGTGCATGGCATACTGGTAATGTACATGGCAGACTGGTAACATGGCTGGCAGACTGGTATTGTGCATAGCAGACTGGTAACATGGCTGGCAGACTGGTATTGTGCATGGCAGACTGGTATTGTGCATGGCAGATCGTATTGTGCATGGCAGATCGGAGGAGACAACAGAGCCAGGGCGGCAGTCACTCTCTCCCTCCCTGTGTGGCTGGTGAGGTGGGGGGGAGCGAGCTTATCCCTCCCGGCAGACACAGGGTTAGTGAGAAGAAGCAATCCTCTGCTTCACCCTGCAGCGATGCTGGCGGTCTCTGTTGCGCATTGTTGGACGCGTCTATTCCATAGAGCCGCCCTGTCTCACTGAGCCAACCGCCGCGGCACGTGCACAGCCGGCACGTGCCACGGCAGTTGCATGTGCGCGCAGCCAACCGCCGCTGGTTGTGTGCGCATGCGCAGTCCGTTTTTTGGGCGACGGACACGCCGGAGCTTATTGTTTTATGTTATAGATGTTTATATTATGATTATGTAAATTCCCAAAGCAAGATTCACTAAACATTTCTTCCCTTTATTTAGCGTACATATACCACTGATGCAACCCACCCCTCTCCTCACATACCCGCACATCGTTATAGATGCCACTTCCATGGCTCCCACCATTCCTAAACTACTGGCACTAGTGATCATGATGACCAATAAAACTTCTCTTGTCTTCCTCTACCCCAATCCCACTAGATTGTAAATTCCTCTGAGCAGGGCCTTCTACACCACGTGTCTCCGTCTTATGTTTGTTTATTTATGTCTTCTTCCCTTTTGGTTATTGTAAGGCGCTGCGGAAACTGTTGGTGCTACATACATGATAATAATAATTAATTTAATCCCAAATCTGATTATCTGTGGATCAATACGTTCTATAAACATTGTTCTTAAATTCTGTCATCTCTTCAGTTCCCCCAGTGATCCGGATCCCTAATAAAGTTGCCACCAAGGGTGAACATAAAACACTGCTGTGTTCAGCTACTGGTTTCCACCCGTCAATCATCAACATCACTTGGATGAGGGATGGAGACAAGGTCCTCACGGATTCCCAGTTGGGTAAAACACAAAGAAATGACGATGGCAGTTACAGTGTGAACAGCACGGTGACAATAATGCCCGACAGCAACCACAAGAACCAGAGCTTCACCTGCAGAGTCCACCATGATGCCCTTCATGACCCTTTGGAGGAAAGCTTCCAGCTTGTCTATAAAGGTAAATGTCCACATGTACCGGACAACTGTGAATTCTTCTGAAAACATATGCCCGTCTAGTCCTTATGAAATGTAATGCAGGACTTTATGTTTACCATATTATGTTCTATACATAGAACATCATTTAGGTCTGTGGTAAATGAGCAGTAAAGGGATATTCTGGTATATATAGACTGTAGATTTCCCTTTTTTTCCCTATAAATAATTGGGTAGATCCTGTTGGCAGCCTCTGCCCAATTATTATTATTATTATTATTTTCTCTATTTGTGGTCAATTTTACTTAATTTTTCCCTCTCGCCGCGCTGCTCCTCCTCCTCTATGGCTCAGGGATTCCCGAACCCAGAAGTTCCAAAAAGGTTTTCTGCACAGTTCATGCTGCTATACAATTCGTGTTGTGTTGGAACCGCATATTGCGCAGCGCTACTGGACTCGCGCACCTTCTGTACACAAGTTGCGTAGCGCCTTCGCAGAGCGATGGATCGGAGCTGCACGCGCATGCACAGATCTGATCCATCGCTGCCTCTCTGAGAACGCTCGCTACAGTGATTGGTCCCACAGGGTGACGTCGCCCACTCTCTGTGTGTGACATCACTGGTGACGCTGGGTGGGGTGGAGGAAACTGGGGGGGGTCGCTCCTCATATCCTGACAACCTTAATAAGCTAAAGTGGTGAGGATACGGTGAGTGTCCTTTTAATGTCTCAGCCGTGGGAGGGCTGTCAAAATAAGCAGGAGGGCAATTGTACCCTGGGCTACCAACATGCAGAGTTTGTGGGTCACAACCTTCTAGCAGCATTCTTCCACTGATTGAATGCAATGGTAGGTAGACGGGTATGTCTGCATGAGAGAGAGAGGCGTTTATGGGGTGAATTCCCCTATTTATATGTACTAGAATAGTATAAATAAATAGTCATACTAGTAATTATAGAATTATTGTGTCTCCTGCATGTTTCCGTACCATTAATATTATGTATTTTATATAATCACGAGTATAGCAGTGCGTAGTGATACCTTTTTATTGAATTAACATTACATTTAAAAGACAAACTTTAGAGAGTATAACCTCTCTTCTTCAGGTCTGGACGCTATACTGAGCAATATCCTAGAACTGAACAATTAGACATTATGGGGCACACGGGTGGGGGGTTAGATGTCGTAAACAGTGAGAGTCAAATGGTATGTTCAAACCGGGAAAATAAACACATGAGAGATTTTAGGCCCATAAAACAACAGTGATAAAATCATGACCACTTGAAAGAAAAAAAAAAACACACATAATAGTGAAGGCAGAAAAATGATAAAGGGAGGACACTAGGTTTAAGTGTTTGGGTAGAAAAGGGTTATTTGTTAACCCTTATTCCCCAAGGTAAAAGGTTGTCAGACCTCCCCGGTGTCAGCCGCGCGCCAGAGAGCTGACATTCCCCTCATACCAGCCACACATTGATTGCTTTGTACAGAAGAACAGACATGCAGCCTGGTAACATATTTCTAAGAAATACATAAATCAATGGACGTCCTGTATTCTGGGAGCAAAATGTTAGTTAATACAATATACAATGAATATATTGATCCGCTGACTCTGGGGAATTTTTAATGGGTAGCAGCCAAAAAACCCTCTCAATATACATTACAGTAAGCAGAAGTTGGATGAATGCAACAACAATAATACCTGATTTCCTTAAGTTTACAATGGTTGTAAAATACCTAATTTTAGCACCGCTTGTCAGGTTCTGAGATAAAGAGCTATTTTGAGGTTGCTTAGACCATGTGCTGCTTCTCCTGTTTACATAACAAGGCTAGCGCGAGCGTGCCCCTCTGACTGATGTCTGGTGGTCTCTCTGGAATCCCACCGTGCCTCCATATTTGTGTTGCGCAATATGTGTACTGGCTGTCACCCTTTACATGGATTTGCCATTACCATAGGTCTTTTAACTTATTGTATATTTCCGGCTTGACAGTGCACATATAGTACGTGGCATCTCACATGACGATGGAGGTTGTAAGAGTTAAAAGTCAGACAGGGCTATTCAGAGAGAGGTGGAAACCTTGATAATTGCCTGGAGAATGAACAATCTAGACCAAATAGCCAGTTTGGGAAGTGAGATAAATGGGAGAATTTTTCTGGTTTGGGTATTTTGACCTAGAATTTTCACTTCTCCAGTCATTCTCAAGGTTTTCACCTCTTTCTGAATAGCCCTGAGATATTGTGTTCCCCTCAGAACTGATCTATCTGTAATCTTCAATGTATGTGTACTATAGCCATACCACAAAATTACAGATTTATGTATTAATTCCTGCAGTAACTGTTACCAGTTTAACAAAATTAGACTTAAAGTGGTATTGGACGAAACTTTACCTACAAATCCAGACAGACTTTGTCTGATGCCATTTTTCCAGTCAGATGTTGTGTGAGGCCTCTTTACCTTGCGTCTGGTCAGGTTTTGTCTGAGGCCTTGTTTACCTTATTTCCAGTCAAACTTTGTCTGTGGCGTTGTTTACCCCTTTCACGCTGGGCAGGTTGAGCCCTGTGGGAGGGAGTTCATGCCAATGCCCTGCTTGCCGGCCACTTGCCGGCCGGGGCCCCTCCTCCAGCCTGCCTAGCAGCTGAAACGCTATGTGTGTCATTGGCTGCAGGGGGACAGCCTGAGTTCAGGCCGTTCCACAGCAGCGACTGCTGGGTGGGGCCGAGGCGGCCCATTGAAGTCAACGGGGAGTACTAGTATGCCCTGTGGCTTCAAAGTCCACCCGCTGCAGGGACAGCATACTACACCCTGCGGGGGGAAAGGGTTACCTTCTTTCTGTTAAGATTTTGTCTGAGCCCTTGCTTACTTTTACTTCCAGTCAGGCTTTGTTTGAGGCCTTGTTTACCTTATTCCAGTCAGGCTTTGACTGAAGTCTAGTTGAATATCTCATATACTTACATTCAGCCAAAAAAAGGAGTGAATGGATCTTGTGTGAAGTAGTGGTTTTCCTTTTTTCAGTCAGGCATTGTCTGAGGCCTTGTTTAACCTTCTTTCCAGTCAGGCTTTGTCTGAGGCCTTGTTTACATTTGATCCAGTCAGGCATTGTCTGAGGCCTTGTTTACATTTGATCCAGTCAGACATTGTCTGAGGCCTTGTTTAACCTTCTTTCCAGTCAGGCTTTGTCTGAGGCCTTGTTTACATTTAATCCAGTCAGGCTTTGTCTGAGGCCTTGTTTACATTGATCCAGTCAGGCATTGTCTGAGGCCTTGTTTACATTTGATCCAGTCAGGCTTTGTCTGAGGCCTTGTTTACACTTCATGTTCACTTTATAAAGATTGTAAGTGTGTATATCATTATTAAGATGGTTACAAAGTGGCTTTTGGGGCCCAAAACAAAACAGGGTCACTGTTGATTTTTTAACATTTGAAATCCACAAATTTAACCTGAATTTTAGCAGTTTAGAAATTAAAATAATTCACTTTTTAGTAAATAAAGCGCAAGACCCCGGTTAACACACAGGAGTCTATTTCTGTTCTTAGCAATTACATCTTGGAAACTGCTTCTTAATCACACGTAGAAAATGACAGGAACTTATATAATATTTAACTCACTATATAAATAAGCGCAATGAATCTGGACTGAAGAAAAAACAGGCCTTTTATCACAAACTAATATGATCCTTAATTAAAACAGATGCGAAGTGGAACAGAATCATCGTGATTTGTGGAGCTGTAATTTTGGTGATGATTGGAGTGATTCTATTTATTTTCATTTCCCGGAAGCTGAAAAACCTCAGAAAAGGTAGGACGCTGCTAACCAGTTAATCTCTTATAAAGTGTCACATTACACATTATTTACATGAATCAGAATGCATTGTCCGGGGCCCCACAATGGACAACCCTGAATTGAGCTTAAATACAAGGGCCTTAAAGGTATACTGTATTTAAAAACAGAGTTCCCTTTTTTTTGCCCTTCAATGAATGGGCGGAGGCTGCTATCAGCCTCTGTCCAATTATTTTTTATCATTTCTTTTATTTCTGGTGATTTTATTCATCTTTTGTCCCTCTCCGCGCACAGCTCCTCCTCTTCGGCTCAGGGACTCAGGAAGATCCCTGTCGTTTCTGCGTAATTTGTGCTCCTATGCAACTTGCTAAGAGTAGGAACTATAAATTTCATACCGCTATGAAACTTGTGTACTTATTTGGCAGCGCCTGCGCAGAGCGATGGATTGGAGGTGCACGTGCATGCACAGATTGGATCCATCGCTGCCTCTCTGAGAGTGCTTGCTATAGCGGGCGGTCTCAGAGTGTGACCTCGGCCGCTCTCTGTAGATAACATCACTAGTAACTGATCTGGTGACCGGCAGCCGGGAAATTGAAAATCCTGACTGATGATGATGCTGGGTGAGTGAATAAAATTCGTCCACTTAACCCCATGATTTCACCAGATCGAGGGAGCTGAGAAGGGGGGGCACTCCTCTCACATCTTGCCTTGGGTCTGGGCCTTGGGGTCTGGGCCCTGGGTCTGGGCCTTGGGCCTTAGGTCTGGGCCCTGGTTCTTGGGGTCTGGGCCTTGGGGTCTGGGCTTTGGGGTCTGGGCCTGGGGTCTGGGTCTGGGCCCTGGGTCTGGGCCTTGGGGTCTGGGCCCTGGGTCTGGGCCCTGGGGATTGGGCCCTGGGTCTGGGCCCTGGGGACTGGGCCCTGGGTCTGGGCCCTGGGGTCTGGGCCTTGGGGACTGGGCCCTGGGTCTGGGCCTTGGGGACTGGGCCCTGGGTCTGGGCTTTGGGGACTGGGCCCTGGGTCTGGGCCCTGGGGTCTGGGCTTGGGGTCTGGGCCTGGGGTCTGGGTCTGGGCCCTGGGTCTGGGCCTTGGGGTCTGGGCCCTGGGTCTGGGCCCTGGGGATTGGGCCCTGGGTCTGGGCCCTGGGACTGGCCCTGGGTCTGGGCCCTGGGGTCTGGGCCTTGGGGACTGGGCCCTGGGTCTGGGCCTTGGGGACTGGGCCCTGGGTCTGGGCTTTGGGGACTGGGCCCTGGGTCTGGGCCCTGGGGTCTGGGCCTTGGGGACTGGGCCCTGGGTCTGGGCCCTGGGGTCTGGGCCCTAGGTCTGGGCCCTGCGCCTTGACCCTGGGCCTTGGGGTCTGGGCCCTGGGTCTTGGGCCCTGGGTCTGGGCCCTTGGTCTGGGCCCTGGGCCTTGGGGTCTGGGGTCTGGGCCCTGGGTCTGGGCCCTGGGGTCTGGGCCTTGGGGACTGGGCCCTGGGGTCTGGGCCCTAGGTCTGGGCCCTGGGTCTGGGCCCTGCGCCTTGACCCTGGGCCTTGGGGTCTGGGCCCTGGGTCTTGGACCCTGGGAATGGGCCTCGGGGACTGGGCCCAGGGTCTGGGCCTTGGGGTCTGGGCCTTGGGGTCTGGGCCTTGGGGTCTGGACCCTGGGTCTGGGCCTGGGTCTGAGCACAGGGCCCTGCGCCTTGGTCCTGGGTCTTGGGCCTGGGGTCTGGGCCTTGGGGTCTGGGCCCTGGGACTTGGGCCTTGGGGACTGGGCCCTGGGTCTGGGGGACTGGGCCCTGGGGTCTGGGCCCTGGGCCTTGGGGTCTGGCCCTGGGCCTTGGGGTCTGGGGTCTGGGCCCTGGGTCTGGGCCCTGGGGTCTGGGCCTTGGGGACTGGGCCCTGGGGTCTGGGCCCTAGGTCTGGGCCCTGGGTCCGGGCCCTGCGCCTTGACCCTGGGCCTTGGGGTCTGGGCCCTGGGTCTTGGACCCTGGGAATGGGCCTCGGGGACTGGGCCCAGGGTCTGGGCCTTGGGGTCTGGGCCTTGGGGTCTGGGCCTTGGGGTCTGGACCCTGGGTCTGGGCCTTGGGTCTGAGCACAGGGCCCTGCGCCTTGGTCCTGGGTCTTGGGCCCTGGGTCTGGGCCTTGGGGTCTGGGCCCTGGGACTTGGGCCTTGGGGACTGGGCCCTGGGTCTGGGGGACTGGGCCCTGGGGTCTGGGCCCTGGGCCTTGGGGTCTGGGCCCTGGGCCTTGGCCCTGGGTCTTGGGGTCTGGGCCCTGGGTATGGGCCTTGGGGTCTGGGCCCTCGGTCTGGGCCTTGGGGTCTGGGCTGGGCCCTGGCTCACCACTCTGCTGTCTTCTTTTCTTCTATCTTCTGCTCTTCTGTCTTCTTCTCTTCTCGTCTTCAGCCCGGGCCCTCCAGCTCAGGCGCGCAGCTTCACTGAGTGGAGGGGCGGAGCCAGAGCAACGTGCTTGGGAGGCCCCCACATGCTGCTTGGCCCCGCCCAGCCAGCCAGTGAAGCTGCCAGGAGCCGGAGGAGACACAGTGTCTCCTCCGGCTCCTGCAGCAGCAGAGACACAGCTCCGGATTCGGACTCCTTGAGTCCGATACCGGAGCTGTAAAAGGGCGACACCGCTGCCGACGGGGGCCCGGGACCCCCGGGCCCGGGCCCTTTACGGCAGCATGGGGCGTAATGCCCTGATGGCGGCCCTGAGGGTAAGAAAAAATCTTTTCGTTATGGGATTCCTATGGTATGGCGAGAGCAAAAGAACCATAGTGATGACTGTTACTTTTGTTCATGCGATGTGAAAGGGTTTAATTCCAAATGGCAGCATTCCATTTCATACCACAATCTTCACTCAGCAATTCGTCCCATCCCCCATGGTACAGATATACCAGTACCCAAGCCCCCTGCTACCTTGGAAGAGATACCTAGCTCCGATGAAGGTGATGACGAATCAAGTTCTGACTTTGAAGATGATACAAGACAAAAATTGTTTTCTCAGGAGGAGATGAATGATTTGGTAAGAGGCTTGAATCTTCCCAAAGATGCCGCTGAGTTACTCGGATCAAGGCTGAAAAGCAGGAATTTATTGTTGCCAGGAGTGTCAACTTCATGGTTCAGACATCGTGAAAAGGAGCTCGTTCCTTACTTCGCCCAGGAAGACAAGTTGGTTTATTGCATCGATGTCGAAGGTCTGATGGGTCAATTTAAAATCCAATATGATTCAGAGCAATGGCATCTTTTTATAGATTCTTCAAAAAGAAGTCTCAAAGCAGTTTTACTCCACAACGGTTTTTACGCTTCCATACCTGTAGGTCAATCCGTACACTTGAAGGAAACCTACGAGAACTTGGAATTGGTTCTTCGTAAACTTAAATATGGTTGGCAAGTGTGTGGGGACTTGAAGGTCTTGTGCATGCTGCTCGGGCAACAAGCTGGGTATACCAAATACCCTTGTTTTCTGTGTCTATGGGACAGTCGAGACCGACAAAATTACTGGACCAAGAAGAGTTGGCAGCCGAGAGTGCTAACAGTTGGTGAAAAAAAATGTCCTCCGAGAAACTTTGGTATCTTCCCATAAAGTTCTTCTACCACCTCTCCACATAAAATTGGGATTGATGAAGCAATTCGTAAAATCACTTCCAAGAGATGGAGAATGCTTCAAATACTTGGTCACCAAGTTTCCATGCCTGTCGGAGGCAAAATTGAAGGAAGGTGTGTTCGTCGGACCAGACATTAGAAGGCATATAGTTGATCAAGAGTTTGTCAATACCATGATGGATCCTCAAAAAGAAGGGTGGATTGCATTTAAAGAAGTCGTACAGAAATTTTTAGGCAATAACAAAGATCCTCACTACAAAAAGATCGTCGGAAGAATGCTGAGAGCATTTCAAGCTTTAGGTTGCCTGATGAGTTTGAAAGTGCATTTCCTCCAGTCCCACCTTGACTACTTTCCTGAAAATTTGGGAGCTGAGAGAGAGGAACAAGGTGAACGATTCCACCAAGACATTAAAGAGATGGAAAGGAGATACCAGGGAAAATGGAGCAATACAATGATCGCAGACTACTGTTGGATGCTTCAGAGAGACATTCCAGATGCTACTCACAAGCGTAAATGCACCAAGAGGAGCCTCACAAGGAAGAAGAATCAAGTTTAGTGTGTGTAGGTGAGCTCGTTTCAGTTCAAAAAAGGATTTTCATGAAAATATTGTAATAGACTTATAAAATTAAAGTTTTATTTCCATTTATTTTGAGGTATTGCCTTATTTAACATAGTTACTTAAATTGTCAGGAAACGTGATGTCCTATGACAAAATGGAGGTAATTTTCAGATTCAGCGCACCAAAAAACATAAAGATTACGTGGAACAACCAAAACAGCTCTATTAAAAAAAAATTTTTTGCAGACCTGTTTAATTTTTGGAATTCTGTTCCTAATTTTTTTAACAACTCTAGATTCAAGATCTATAAACTTATTACATAAATCATTTTCAGGTATTGTGTTTTTATTTATTATATTTAGCATTCCTTTATTTTTAATTTCTTCTTCAATATTATTTGATTTATTTCTGACTTTACAGCACCAGGAAGGTTCAAACTGAATGATATCAAATGGCCGGAGAAACTGGTTGACGGAGAAGAAATCATTCTGTACTGTATCGGGAGCAACTGCGCAGAAAACACGCAGGTCACATGGCTGGAGCAGAGAGGGAGTGATGAGCCTGAAATTATACGGCCTTCATCAGGACAAGTAGAGGAAGAGGAGGCATTGCTGGACAGGTCATATGAGATCTGTGACAATAGAGAAGGTTTTCGATCTTACAGCAGCAGATTGAGGTTTATATTCAGCTTGGAAAAACACAAAGGAGTGAAGTTTATATGTCGATTTACCAGCGATAATGAAACCCTGGAGAAGCATTTTCACTGTAAGCCTGTGTATGGTAAGTAAGATTCTCTTTTAATAACGACAAACTACCACTAATATAAACTGTAACTATATTACCTCTTCAACATTACAAACAAAACCACATTATAAAACACATTGGGCCAAATTACAAACTTGGTGCTAACGTTAGCGCTCACCTGCGTGAGCATTAACGTTAGCCCAAGTAGTATCCACATATTTCAATCCAAACACTAACGGGTTAAGTAACCCGTTTGCGTTTGGTATCTTGCGCTTTTCAACTCGAGGTTACTGTACTTTGCGCTCCCTATACTTAACATGGGGAGCGCAAAGTGTTAATCAGCGCTGGATTACAAAATCCTAACGCTGATTAACGTCCGGCCGCGGTTAACAAAATGTTAACCAGAGCCTGGACTTGATGCTAACGGATTCCGCTTCTGCAGAATCCGTTAGCACCATCCAGAAACTCCCCCCAAAAATCACTATACTCACCTCCTGTCCCTCGGAAAGGACCGCGGCTCTGTCCGCCTCCTCAGTCCAGCAGGAGCAGGGAGAGACTGGGGGAAAAAGTTCCTCAGTCTCCCCCTGTGTATCACTACGCCGACCGGCCGGATCTCGCAAAGCAAGATCCGGCTGGTCATGTGACCGCCAGCGTCTGCTTCAATGGAGTCCTATGGACTCCATCGAGGGGATGCACGTGGCTGTGTTACCGGAGTCAATCAGGTTCACTTTCTTGAATTACGCCGGACCGGACACAAGCAAGGATTGTCTGAACACGAGTCTCTTCAGGAAAGGCAAACTTTATTGTGTCGTCACACAGGATTGAATCGCAAAGAGTGAGCCCCGTCTCCCCCCCCCTGACCAGGGGTCTTATACCCAAAAATACGTAATTAGGTACATCCCATTTAGCCCACCTCCCGATGACACTTTATTCCACCCCACGTGGGTTAATACCTCCCCTCGTTAGTACAAAGAAATTCCATACATTGATAATAAATCGGCAAATGTCGTGTTAGTCTGACAGTCTGTGATTTGCTGCTTCACTCGACCTGGGCCGTGCCCACCTCCCTAAAGGCTGTGTTTGTTTGTCATAGATTAGAGCACGGCCTGGTTTCTACGCTCTCTTTGTTTTACTGCGGGTCTATGTGACCTTGCAGTAACCATTCGTCTTTCCTGTCTTCCGTGCCAAGAGCTGGCCGGATTCTTCCTCATTTTATTGCTAGTTCTCCTAATCAACCACATTCCTAAGATTCTATGTAAGCTTCGTCTCTAATGTCTACAAAAATCTACTCTAGTTATTTGCAAGTGAACCAATATTCTGAACAAGATGGCCGCTTGGCTCATAATAGCGACCATCTTCCAGCCTGATTCCACTTCAGCTGCACTTAGCGCTGCCACGCGCATCCCGGGGCTTAGCGCGCAGTAACAATGCAGGCAGTTTTTTTAGCGCCTGCATTGTAATCTAGTGCTGAAATCCGGGCGCTAGGGGGAAAACTGCAGGCGCAGTTTTTCCTCCCTAGTGCACGCGTTTTAGTGCTAGAAATGTAATTTAGCTCATTATAAACAAATGCTGCTGCTTTTTTGCATGTTAAAAAGGAAAAATAAATGTAGGTTTTTATCTCCTGTTTCCATTTTATGAATTTTTCAAACAGTGTAACACTTACCAAAATCTGAGCACAAGTCTCACTTAACAGCTGTGGTATAGGGTAAAGCAATTGTGAAGATGCAATTGGGTGGAGGTTGGAATGTTTAGGAAAGGCTGCAGGGAATCTCTTGTGTTCTCCATGCTATGTGAGATAAGAGCTGGCAGCTGAATGAGATAAGCGGGGGAGCATTAAAGCCTTCTAATCTACCGGGTGATGTCCTTTGCATACATCCCACACAATGCAATCCTTAAGAGTCAGATTTCTTAGTTGTGACCCACAGACTCCATTCTATAAAGTTGCACAATGAGGAGCAAGTGATGGAAAGATACAACACAAAATATCACACAATGGATGCGCCCAGTGACACATATAGAGGAAAATATCACACAATGGATGTGCCCTGTGACACATATAGAGGAAAATATCACACAATGGATGCGCCCAGTGACACATATAGAGGAAAATATCACACAATGGATGCACCCAGTGACACATATAGAGGAAACTATCACACAATGGATGCACCCAGTGACACATATAGAGGAAAATATCACACAATGGATGCACCCAGTGACACATATAGAGGGAAATATTATCTAAACAAACAAGAGAAAAACAAACACGTGTAAGATATCAGCAACATAAATAAACAATAAGAATATTGTATTTTTTGGAGGTACTGGCCCACTAAATCAGTATTTCTCAACCCTGGTCCTCAGGTCCCCCCAACAGGCCAGGTTTTGCAGATCACCTTGGGGAAATGCAGACTGAATAATGCAATCACTGAGCATCAAATCATATCCCCTGTGCTGTGCTTCATATCCTGCAAACCTGGCCTGTTAGGGGGACTGGAGGACAGGTTTGGGAAACACTGCTCTAAATAAATCAGAATATAATGCGTTTATCACCTGGACTTGAGATATTATGTCATGTTATATTAGCGCCCTGTTTATAAGGATGTGAAGTTATAATAAAAAAAAAACAACTCTTGGTATACTAACAGTTGGGGAACTGTGATAGATTAACCCTTCACTGACTTTTCCCATGAAAGTTTTATACCAGCAACAAATTATCAGACATGGACTGGAATTAAACCAGGAGATAATGTTGTGCGAACACCCCCCCCCCCTCTGTTATCACATCTGGTACCTTGCGCCAGTGGCTGACTATATTAACAGAAAACACAATAATAAAGCAACTAGTTTGTCGATCTATCGAGGACATTATGATAATTGTATGAGTTGGGGGAATAGGGGATGTCCTCGCCTTGTTCCAAGCTCTGTGATATTAAGTGAAAGGATCAGCATAAATAGAGGAGTTTAATATTTTAATTTCAGAATTCTTGGATGAAAAATATAATTTCAACTGTATCCCCAATTTGAAGACATGACAATCATTGGATTTTTGGCCTTCAAATATGCAATGTGTGCCATGGTCAAGGTGTTACTAAAGCTTTGGTTGAAGCCGCAGTTAGCTGCTCTCTTAATTACTTGTTGGATTATTTGTTGTACACATGTAGCAAATAGATTGTTCTTTTGTGATTGCTGTGATACATAAGAGCTATGTATGATGTGTATTGGTAAATGAATACTCTATATTAGGGGATCTGTGATGTCTAACCGGACCTTCCTTTAATTGATTCCTATAAATTTTACAGTAATTATTATTATCATCCTTTATATAGCGACAACAGTTTCCGCAGCGCTTTACAATATCCAAAGGGAACAAGACACAAATAGTCAAGCATAGGGACGGAGACAAGGGATGTAGAAAGCCCTGCTCATAGGAGCTTACAATCTATCAAACAATTGGGCACTAGCCCCAGTGCGAGCGCACACTTCCAATCCCAATAGTATAAATCACACTTATATTCTATAACCACTTATCTGGTACCAAAAATTATTTCAAGAATTTCTCCACTTATTCACAATTAAACCTATCGATTTAAAAAAGAAAAAAAAAAAAGAACCAGATGGTGCAATATCGTTTTGTAATTATCAGGCAAAGTCATTAATTGTTGATTAGTGTGGCTATAAACTCACAAAGTTGGAGCCCCCATTGACTCAAATCACGGGCCTTCTGACCACTATGGTGGGTCACACCCACACTGCGTGAACTTTCAAATTAGGGTCCCGGTGCGCTCCAGCGAACCTTCACTTCAAGAAAATAAATCACCATTGAGCAGATATATCTATTCAGTATATCATTTAAATGAAGTGAAAATATACTCACAGATTCATGAGCCTCTTGTAATAAGTGGCTCAGTATAAAGGCATCTGTTAAACCCAAGATTTGCAACCGATTCGGAATGAGGTCAGTTCTCTCGTAACTGAATGACCCATCAAGGAATCACCTTTTTCTATGAAGAAATCCTCCGAATTCCAGTGCAGTTAGCAAAATTTATTCAATTAAAAAGTTAAAACATAAATAAAACCAAAATACATGTGCAGAAATGCGTTTCGCCTGCTGTAACTGCAGGCTTCCTCAGTCTGTAATGTATCTGGTAATCTGTCACAATTTTTTTATAGCCCCGAGTCCATCTCATTATTACCCACATGTGTGTTGATAGTTCTACATGCGGGTCACCTCCATCAATTAGACTAGTGCCCAATTGTTTGATATATTAATACGTATGTAGGCTGCACATGGGGTGTTTGAGCAGCACAAAAGTATAAGATATTCAGGGCTATTCAGAGAGCGGTGAAAAGCAGGAGAATGACAGGAGAATGGAAAATTCTAGGTCAAAATAGCCAAACCAGGAAAATGCTCCCATTCATCTCACTTTCCAAAGCGGCTATTTTGACTTAGAATTTTCCATTCTCCAGTCATTCTCCTGCCTTTCACCGCTCTCTGAATAACCCTGATTGTGTTTTACTAGAGAGCGCCACTCACTTCTAGCCTTAATTGGTTGATACTGTGTATTGAATTTACAATCTAGCTGGATTAGGGAGCAGAAAGACAAGAGGAGTTTTATTGGTCATCAGGATCACTAGTGCCAGTGGTTCAGGAATGGAGGGGCCATGGACGTGGCATCTATCGTGCGGGTATGTGAGGGAGGAGAGAGATAGATAAATCCAGGAATTACCTCTCTCATTTTATTTAATTTCAGCCAAACCCAGTCTGGTGGATCGGGTAAAGACGAGCCTCTGTGTCTCCGGAGAGATTCTCTACTCCCTCCGCTTGGATGGTTTGTACCCCAGAGATATCCAGATTCTCTGGACCTGTGTAACAGGGGAGCGTCAGGAAATCATATCATCTGAAGAACAGCTTGTAGAATATTCTCCTCTCACATTCTCAGTTTGCAGCGAAGCCAGAATAACTGAAAAAGTATTCACAGACCCGACATGTAAAGTGCGAGTAACATGGGAGCATGGATCTATGGACCAACCCCAATCCAGAGAGATGTCTATACTGGATCCAGGTGAGGGGACGATAACACGGATTCATTTTACATTTAATATAAAAGTCTCACAACATTATAACCCAAATGCCGTAACAAGAATGATCCAAGTCTTAAGTAGAAAGATGATAGACATAAATAGACTAGCAGATAGATACAGATAAATAGACATAGGGAGGCAGATGGATGGTATATATGCGTGGACAGAGAGATATACAATCAGAAGGAAAGATGGATATTAAAATGGTTAATAGTGATGAGCCGAACACCCCCGTGTTCGGTTCGCATTCGAACTCGAACAATTTCAAAAGTTCGAGTTCGAACACGAACCGAACTCAATGCAAGTCAATGGGACTCAAAAGTTCGGTTTTTAGAGTGCCCTGCAAGAGGGCATATGCAAGATATTTGCCATAAAAGGTGTATGGGGGTCCGGGTAGTGCCATGGGGGACAGGAAACAAGGACAAGAAGTAAAAAAAAAAAACATTTTTAAAGGGACAGTGAGTTTTCCATGAAATAGGGGTTACAAATAGGATGTATTGTAGGATTGTAGGATGTATAGAAACATTTAAAAACAAAAAAAATCACATTTCAAATGACGGTAAACGGTTTTCCTTTTAATCTATTCATAAACAACTGCTTGGGGCGGCAGTCTGTATGAAAAGAGGAGACCTTTTAGGACACGCAGAACAAGTTTAGTGATTTTTTGGGCTAAATTATGGTGAAATTTATGCAGGTTTTGGATTAAAGTAACAATAGGTGCTTTAAAATTGGGCCTTTAGTGTCGGCAACAGTGCCGTCACACCCTAACCCCTCTGTGGTATTGTAGAAGAGTGCAGGGTTGGACCCTGCGTTCCAAAAAATTAAAATGATATAAATCTGGTACAGGCGTCAGTGCAGCCAAATATTGTGCCTTTCATGGCAGCAAGTGCCTTCACACCATAACCCTTTTGTGGTATTGTGGAAGAGTGCAGGGTTGGACCCTTCGTTCCAAAAAATTAAAATGAAATAAATCTGGTACAGGTGTCAGTGCAGCCAAATATTGTGCCTTTGGTGGCAGCAAGCGCGTTCACACCGGAACCCCTTTGTGGTATTGGGGAAGAGTTCAGTGGTGGAGGTTTTGTGAATGCAGAAGACATCCCCGATCTATTCCATTACATCAGCATCAGGGGATTGATAGCTGCTGATCCAAGACTGATTCATTTTTATAAATGTGAGCCGGTCTACAGAGTCGGGGGACAGACGCACTCTTTTGTCTGTGACAAAAACTCCAGTGGCACTGAACGTCCTTTCAGAAAGCACGCTGGATGAAGGGCAACCTAGTAGCTGCATAGCATATTGGCTAAGTTCTGGCCAGTGATCCAATCTCAACACCCAGTAAGCCAGTGGATCATCTGCTGTACAGGTATCCAGGTCTGCCCTTGCCCCAGGTAGTCCTGCACCATATGGTGAAGACGTTGGCAATGGGTGCCTACATTTGACGTCCCTGGGCGTCGTGGACTACATTTTTTAAAAAAGCATCAGTCAAGCGGCCCTGGCCTTCACCACTATTCCTCTGATCAACCGCAGCCTCAGAAGCACCTTTGTCATCACTTGATAACCTACCAGTGCCTGGAAAGGTGTTACACAAGTGTCGCTTTAGAGCGTCCTCAAGTTTTTTCATCCTGTGCTCCCTCTGTGTGGGCAGGATGAGCTCTGCAACTTTCCCCTTGTATCGTGGATCAAGAAAGGTTGCCAAACAGTAATGATCCCTCTCCTTGATAGCACGAATCCTGGGGTCCTTTACCAGGCTTTGCAGGATAAGGGAGCCCATGCAGCATAGGTTGGAGGTGGCATTAGCTTCCGAGTCTTCCTGGTCAATGAGGAGGATGACCCCATCGTGCACTTCCTCCTCCCAGCCACATACTAGTCCTTGTGTTTCTGGGCACACAAAACCCTCCCTTGAGGAATCCCCACCTTCAATGCCCCCACTACTTAAATATTCCTCCTCCTCCTCATCCTCCTCCTGTCTGATCTGAGGAGGACCCGTTGGAATGTTGTCTGCGGAAAGATTGAGGCCTTGAGAGCTAGGGAAGGCCTCCTCTTCCTCCTGCTGCTCTGCCTCTAGAGCCACATCTTTAATTCCCTGCAGAGTGTGCTACAGCAGGAACACTAAAAGAATTGTGTCACTGATGCATGCACTGTCCCTGCTCACCATCCTCTTTGCCTCCTCAAATGGTGACAGTACAGTGCATGCATCCTTGATCATCAGCTACTGCGGGGGAGAAAAAAAACCAAGTTGACCTGAACCTGTCCTTGTGCCATACTCACACAGGTACTCGTTGATGGCCCTCTGCTGCTTGTGCAGATGCTGCAGCATTGCTAATGTCGAGTTCCACCTGGTGGGCATGTCACAGATCAGACGGTTTGTGGGAAGGTGGAATTCTCTTTGAATTTCTGCCAGGCGAACACTTGCTGGGAATGACCGTCTGAAGTGGCTGCAGACTTTTCTGGCCTGGCTGAGAAGCTCTGCCAACCCTGGGTACCTGGTTAGGAAACGCTGTACCACCAGATTTAGGACGTGTGCTAGGCATGATACATGCCTCAACTTACCCAGGCGTAGGGCGGAGAGAAAGTTGCTGCCATTATCACAGATGACCATTCCCAGCTCAAGCTGGCGTGGTGTTAACCATCTCTGCACCTGCCCCTGCAGAGCTGATAGAATTTCTGGCCCGGTGTGGTTCCTGTCCCCTAAACAAACCAGCTCAAGCACAGTATGGCATCTTTTTGCTTGAGCCATTGCGTAGCCCCTGTCACGCGTCGGTTTAACTGCCACTTTGCCAGAGACAGAGAAGGAGGAGGAGGAGGAAGAGGGAGAGGTGGTGGTGGAGCAGACATACCTCATACAAGCAGCTTTCTGGAGGCGTGGTGGATGAACAAGCTCCAGCACAGAGCCCCATCTTGGATCCCTCCCAGCTGCAATCAGAGTTACCCAGTGTGCCATGAAGGAAATGTAATGGCCCTGTCCATGCTTGCTGGACCACGTGTCTAAAGTCACATGCACCTTGCTGCTGACTGCCTTTCCCAATGACTCCATAACATTGTCTTCCACGTGCTGGTATAGTGCTGGAATGGCCTTCCGTGAAAAGTAATGGCGTTTTGGAACCTGTCACTGTGGTACAGCACATTCAGCAAATTCACGGAAGGAGTCCACTAGCTGGAAAGGCAGCAGCTGTAATGCGAGTAATTTTGCTAAGCTGGCATTTAGACGCTGTGCTTGGGTATGGTTGGGACTATATTTTTTCTTACACTGCAGAAGCTGGGGCAACGTAATCTGACTGTGTAAATCTTCAGCTGATGGGATGCTGTCACATTGTGAGGAAGGACGTGGTACACCCATTACTGTAGCATCATCCCTGTCAGTGGAGGTTAGAGTCAATGACATGGCAGGACATATAGTGGGGGTAGAGACAGGTGAGGAGGACCTACGCAAAGTTTTGCACCAACAGGATGCGTGGCAGGTGGTCATATGTCGCCTCAAGCACATGGTACCCAAGCGTCCGGTGTCTTTCCCACGCTTGAGCCTCATCTGACATAGATTACAAATAGCAACGGTGCGGTCTGCTGCACATTTCTTAAAGAACTCCAAGACCGCAGAGTTCCTGGATGTGTGCTTTGAGACAACAGCGCTCTGCACCTGAGCAGCTCTGACATCTGATGCCTTGGACTGGCTAGTGCTACGGTTGGTCATAGAGGATGTTGTGCCTCGTGTTTGTTGTGCCTCCTCCTCCTCACTTGACTCTTCTGTTCGATCAGGCACCCAGGTGGAGTCAGTGACATCATCATTGTCATCACCCCCTATCTCCTCGTCACTGGAGCCAACTTGGCAGTATGCTGCAGCTGCTGGGGCAACATGAGTGCCAGTTATTTCTGTGTCACTGGCACCCCCTTCCTCTAGGTTGATTATATTCCCTTCCTTAACCTCAGAGATTGAATCAGAGCACTGTAGTTGCTGCACATCCTCAAGCAGCATGTCACTGTCATTGTAGTCAAACACTTCAGCTGACTCCTCCATGTATGTTGGTGAGACTACGGCAGGAGTAGCTGTGGACATGGAGGCTGCATTAGATGCTTTGGCAGCTGAGGTGGACTGTAAATCACTACAAGCCTGGCTGGTAGAGGACTCGGAGGATGAGGATGGCCTGGTTAGCCAATCCACAAAATCCTCTGTATGTTGCTGCTGCTGCTTAAGACGGCCAGCACCAGTTAGAAAGGACAAGCGTGCCCCTGCAGAGGATGCACCACGTCCACGTCGACCAGAGGCACAGCCTCCCGACACAGAGGCTGCTTGCCCTCTTATCTGTGCCTGGGAGCGTCTGCCTGTCCTTTTTGGTCTTTCTGACATGGTGAGTGATATATAGATTAAAGATATGCAGAACTCTGATTCAACTCTGGTATAAAGATTAAAGAGTTCCAGAACTCTGGTATAACTCAGTGAGACACCCTGATAGCTGGCAGCCAGTGACAAGACAAAGATTAAAATTCCCAGAAACCTCCTATAAATCAGTGAGACCCCCTGATGGGTGGCAGTGAGAACACACAGATTAGAACAATTCCCAGATATTTTGTAGAAATTACTGACCCCCAAAATAGTTGCTGGTAGTGAGAACACACAGATTACCACAATTCCCAGATATTTTGTAGAATTTACTGACCCCCAAAATAGTTGCTGGGAGTGAGAACACACAGATTACCACAATTCCCAGATATTTTGTAGAAATGACTGATCCCCAAAATAGTTGGTGGCAGTAAGAACACACAGAATAGAACAATTCCCAGATATTTTGTAGAAATGAGACCCCCAAAATACTTGGTGGCAGTGAGAACACAAAGATTACAACAATTCCCAGATACGTTTTATAAATGACTGACCCCCCAAAATAGTTGGTGGCAGTAAGAACACACAGATTACCACAATTCCCAGATATTTTGTAGAAATGACTGACCCCCAAAATAGTTGGTGGCAGTAAGAACACACAGATTACCACAATTCCCAGATATTTTGTAGAAATGAGACCCCCAAAATACTTGGTCCCAGTGAGAACACACAGATTATAACAATTCCAAGATATTTTGTATCAATGACTGACCCCTACAATTGCTGGTGGCAGTGAGAACACTAAGATTAGAACAATTCCCTGATATTTTGTATAAATGACTGACCCCCAATATAGTTGGTGGCAGTGAGAACACAAAGATTACCACAGTTCCCAGATATTTTGTAGAAATTACTGACCCCCAAAATAGTTGGTGCCAGTGAGAACACACAGATTACCACAACTCCCAGATATTTTGTAGAATTTACTGACCCCCAAAATAGTTGCTGGGAGTGAGAACACACAGATTACCACAGTTCCCAGATATTTTGTAGAAATTACTGACCCCCAAAATAGTTGGTGCCAGTGAGAACACACAGATTACCACAACTCCCAGATATTTTGTAGAATTTACTGACCCCCAAAATAGTTGCTGGGAGTGAGAACACACAGATTACCACAGTTCCCAGATATTTTGTAGAAATTACTGACCCCCAAAATAGTTGGTGCCAGTGAGAACACACAGATTACCACAACTCCCAGATATTTTGTAGAATTTACTGACCCCCAAAATAGTTGCTGGGAGTGAGAACACACAGATTACCACAATTCCCAGATATTTTGTAGAAATGAGACCCCCAAAATACTTGGTGGCAGTGAGAACACACAGATTAGAACAATTCCCAGATATTTAGTAGAAATTACTGACCCCCCCAAAATAGTTGGTGGCAGTGAGAACACACAGATTACCACAAATCCCAGTTATTTTGTAGAAATGAGACCCCCAAAATACTTGGTGCCAGTGAGAACACACAGATTATAACAATTCCCAGATATTTTGCATCAATGACTGACCCCCACAATTGCTGGTGGCAGTGAGAACACAAAGATTAGAACAATTCCCAGATATTTTGTAGAAATGAGACCCCCAAAATCATTGGTGGCAGTGAGAACACACAGATAACCTCAATTCCCAAATATTTTGTAGAAAATACTGACCCCAAAATTGCTGGTGGCAGTGAGAACACACAGATTAGAACAATTCCCAGATATTTTGTAGAAATTACTGAACCCCCAAAATAGTTGGTGGCAGTGAGAAGACACAGATTAGAATAATTCCCAGATATTTTGTAGAAATTACTGAACCCCCAAAATAGTTGCTGGGAGTGAGAACACACAGATTAGAACAATTCCCAGATATTTTGTAGAAATGAGACCCGCAAAATATTTGGTGGCAGTGAGAACACACAGATTACCACAATTCCCAGATATTTTGTAGAAATTACTGACCCCCAAAATAGATGCTGGGAGTGAGAACACACAGATTAGAACAATTCCCAGATATTTTGTAGAAATGAGACCCCCCAGTAGCTGGTGGCAGACTGGCAGTGAGAACACACACTAACACAACAACAATCTCCTCTCAAACACGTGCTGAAGCACTGTGTGAAGCCTTATATAGTGTGCTGCGGGACTTAGCTCATGATTGGGCAAAATAATAAGTGAGACCCCCTGATGGGTGGCAGTGACAAGACACAGATTGCAATTCCCAGGAACCTCCTATAAATCAGTGAGACCCCCTGATGGGTGGCAGTGACAAGACACAGATTACAATTCCCAGGAACCTCCTATAACTCAGTGAGACCCCCTGATGGGTGGCAGTGAGAACACACAGATTACAACAATTCCCAGATATTTTGTATAAATGAGACCCCCACAATAGTTGCTGGCAGTGAGAACACACAGACTACCACAATTCCCAGATCTCTTCTAGAAGTGAGACCCCCACAATTGCTGCTGGCAGTGAGAACACAAAGATTGCAACAATTCCCAGATATTTTGTAGAAATGAGACCCCCACAATAGTTGGTGGCAGTGAGAACACACAGATTACAACAATTCCCAGATATTTTGTAGAAGTGAGACCCCCTCCAATAGCTGCTGGCAGACTGGCAGTGAGAACACACACTAACACAACAATCTCTTCTCAAAAAACACGCGCTGTGGCTGAGTGAAGCCTTATATAGTGTGCTGTGGGACGCAGCTCTGTGAGCCCATGATTGGACAAAATTTGCCTAATCAGGACTCTGAGCCGTGATTGTCATAGTCTTGCACCTATCTTGCACCTAAACTGTGGTCAGGTGCAGGCTGTAGCCAATTACAAGCTTCAGACCAGTGGAAAAGTGCAGTGGTCCATTGTGGTGCATTGTGGGCGAACATGCGGCGAACACGCGGAAATGTTCGGAGTTCGACAAACAGCCGAACAGGCGATGTTCAAATCGAACTCCGAACAGATCGAACTGAACAGCTCATCCCTAATGGTGAACAGATTGATGAAAGGATAGGTAGACAGACGGAAAGACAGAAAGCAGACAGCTAGGTATTATGTTAACTCACAGCACTGGTTGAAGAGTTGATCTGTTTACGTAGATATAATTTTTTAATTAAAATAAAACAAACCTCCAGTATAGATTAAAATTATCATCCAGCGGTTGGCAAAGTCTGTGGAATCCATCCAGTCCAGGGTCCGGACGATGAATGAGCTCTGTACTCTCAGAAGTACCCAGAAATGCAGTTGGCCAATGAGAGAGCACTATCTATGGAGCTCCTCTCTTTGGCTGACATAGGCTACACGTGACATGACAAAACTATTTATCAAATTACAGACGGCTCTTCTCATTGGTTGATTAACAGGGTTATTCACAGAGCACCGGAATGTCACCGACAATTCGGTGCTCTCACGTTCCCAGCACTTCAGGGAATCAAATTCCCCGACCATGCAGTAAATTCAGCATTCACCGCAGGGTCCCCAAAGTGCAGGGAAAACCCACTGCAAAACCAGCGATTAAAAAAAAGCCACAAAATCGCCGAAATTATCAGATCCGATAATTTCTGTGGGTCCAGCAGGTTATCGGATCTGATAATATCGGCAGTTTTGCAGTGGTTTTTTTAAATTCACAGAAATTATCATATCCAATCAGATAAGCTGCCGAATGCGTCCAGAAAAAAACAACGATCTGACAAACACAGCGACGACCAGCCGCCAGAAGAAGGTGACAAGCCAACAATAAAAAAAACAAAAAACATTTGAAAGTGTCAAATCTGAAATACTGTTTGGAAAAAAAACTACTGGACAAAACGTGTGGGATTTACATATAGGATCCTATGAATAATAATAAAAAGGTCTATTACAGAAAATAAAACACTTTAAAAAAAATCTGAATTTTTTTTGTAGAAAAAAAAAATTACGAAAAATGCCTAAAAAATCCTAAAAAAAATACAAAGACTTTTCACTGCAGATTAAAAGAATAAACAGTTTATTAGATTGTAGCACTCACCCCCGGAGGAGCCACTGAATAAACCTCGGGATAGTCTCACCGCACTAGGAATTAATATACACCAGCACTGTTGTGGATTTTCTAGTTTATATACTTTACTGAAGCAATAAAGTGTCATATAATGTACATGCGCGTTGAAGGAATTTACAGGATGCGTGACGCGGGAAAAACACGCGGCGGAATGGAAACAGTTAATACTTCGATTCGTAAGCCCAAGTCCCATTCAAAATAGCTCAAAAAGTGGTGTCTTAGGGTACCCAGGTACTATATTCAACTGGCCAGTGAACTAACAGAACAATCTTCGACTAGTCAGCATTGGGGCCCTGTGAATTGAAGCAATTAACCAAGTGCGCAGTTTCGTTTTGGAAACATAGGCCTCGAGGCCTCTCATCCATCCGTTGAACGAAGTGTCCAGAACCCGGGCCTCGACCAGAGGATTTCTCTCCACTTGGATTGGAACTTGGTGCCAGCCAATCTGCTCCCCACTCTGCCGAATCTCCGCAAAAGGAACACCGATCCGCCGCCTGTACTCCCAATCGATCGTCGCGGCCTCCTTACTCGGGGTCCTACCGGATCTGGGTTGTCTCTCTCTGCAGTTCAGCTTAGGACAGTAGGTGAACACACGCCCTTCATCTCCGATCTACAGCACTGGATACAATGGCGCTTGCACTCCGGCCTGGTCTCGATCCCTGACAGACTCTGGCATGCGTCCTACTCCTTTCATCACTCTGCTCGCTCTTCCCCAGCCAGGCACGAGGCTGCTGATGTCTTTCTTTGGCGCCGCACGCCCACTTCCTGTCCTCTCACGAAGGGTTCTGGGAGATGAAGTCCTTTAGTCCACATAGCCCATAACGTTCCTTAGGCTTTGTCTCCTTCTAGTGGTAGCAATAATTCAATACACCCACGTAAATTGTCACAGCGCTACAAGATGTTGAATAAAAATGGGAATATTTTTAACATTGAAGCCTATGGAATTCGCCTGAATAAACCTGCCGAATGAAACCACTGAACAGCAGGGAATTTCACTAACATTTCTCTGCAGTTTGGTGTCTCTGAATAGATTGCTTCTCTATGGGGGATTTTGCTGCCACTGATGATCACAGTGTTCTGCTGGCAATTTGACAATATTTGGAGAACAGCCTGCTTTTTGAATAGCCGAATGGCCACAAAAATGCACCGTATGGGGAAAATGCACTGTTCGTTGCATTTTCAGGGCAAGTTCGGATCTCTGTGAATAACCCCTACAGTGTTGCTGTGTGTACACAACTGACTAGAAAATAACCTGTATTTTAATCACTCACAGATGATATTGTATTCCTGATAGAAAAAAAAAATTCCAAGCTGTATCGTGTTGTGGATTGTTGTATCAGGGTTGTCTCTTCTGTCTTTTCACAGATTTCCGCTGGACTCCAGTTGTAGAAGCCATACAGACGCCCCGGCTATTTCACGGCTCCCCCATAGATCTGGAATGTAAAATCTCAGAGTATTTCCCGGATGCTCTGACAGTGAATTGGCTGATTATAAAGGATGGGAGTGAAGAGGAGACCTCACTGCCTGAAAATATGTTTCATATGAAGAGCAAGAGAGAATCTGATTTAACATACAGCTGCTCCACAATCCTGACCGACCTCCCCAGCCTGGAGACTCACCAGGGGGTGGAATACATTTGCAGGGTGCAGCACCCCAGTATGAAGACGCACATAGAGACACGAACTGGGAAACTCAGAGTAATGGGTGAGTTTATTAACCCCTTCATGTCACGTTACATGCTGTGACAGTCACAAAAAACATCACGAGAGGAGAAGTGATATCATAGCATGTCATCAGTCAAAGAGGGACTCACTTATTCTCCACTCAGGACTACACCAACATCGCCAACGCAAACTGGATCCAATGTGAGGCAGGTCATTAGTGCACGGCCAATCCACATCACTGCAACCATGGAGTTGATGTGTTGATGTAATTGGCTGTCACATTGATCACAAGTTATCACGATAACGGGTTTTTTGGGCAATGCACGAGTCAATGAGCAAATGTACAGGTGAGTTTACTAAAGAGATAGAATGAACCCAGTATAGATTGTTTGACTCCCTTATTTAAACTTTTTGCAGTAGATGGGATAACCGGTAAAGCTATGGTGAGCACAACAGGTGGAAGCATTTCCTAATTCTGAGCATCTGAAGCGACTCAGTGATTTTCTCATTGTGGTTTTTGTAGTAAAAAAAAAAAAAATGCCTGCTCACACCATGGGTTCCAGACCAGGCTTTGCAACATTTTTTGTGCAACATCTAAGAACCCGACGTGGATGTTCTGGCTACTTTAAGGAGCCTCAGGTGTACCCCATCCCACCTGATGAGGTCTCCTCAAAAGGAAGTAACGCCCCAATCCCATGTGTTGCAGACCCCAATCAGAAGGCCAGCAAACAGATGTAAATACCTGTAAAAACAGGAAAGACAGAGGAGACAGACAAGATGGATGTTTTCTCCACAGAATCCTCATGGTTATCATTATTACATGTATGGTTTTCAATTGCTTTTTAAAAAAAATACAATATTCATTCTAAATGACCAAGTAACATGTCACCTTAATTTTCACTATATATCTAACTTTTCCTGTGAATCAGTCTCACAAACTTTAGATCCTTCTATATGCAACGTGCTATAGCTATTCCTTTTCCTTCTGCACATAAGGGTATGTCATACATGCCAAGACATATAACAATTTCTCTAATAGAAGTTAATAATGCACCTGGGATTATCTGCATAAAAAGTATGTTTAAATGTACAAAACTGACTCTGCATCAGAAAATACTGCTAATACCGTTACACCAGAGGCGCGTTCAGTTCCTCAGCAGCTGCTGAATTGCTTCAGTGCAGCAGTTCAGTTTGCTGCAGCCATCTCACTGAACGCTTTGGCTGTGAATATGGAAGCAAAAGGGCAGAGGATTGCTTAGTGAAAGCTGTTGTTTCTGCGAAATCCACTTTTGTCCATTTTATTAGCACTTTAGTGGTAATGTTTACCTTGTTCCAATAAGTATTTGCTGTTTTGCTCCAACAAACCTGCAAACTGAACATTTCCTTATTGGATTATTTGCTCCGTGGAGGCGGCCATCTTTCCTACCTCACACTCACTTTTCTACATGCAGAATTCAAAAACAATAACACATATATGCAAATGAATGCAGTTTTTCCTTAAAATCTGGGTCATCATCAAACATAGCTTACCAATGAAAAACTTACAAACCTCTAATTAAATACACAAATATATCATCAACACCTTTTCTCAAACCAGACAAAAACAAAAACATAAACATGAGAGAGGAAAAAAAAAGAGAAAACCCCCGCCGTGGCCCAAAACCCATAATATCAGGACGATAACGTATCATACTACCGGCCTAACATCACCATTCTTTCTCCTACACAGGCTCGCTGCATCTGTGTTATGTTTAACTTCAATCTTTCCATCACCCTTACTTACAGTCACTAACCAAATCCTGTCATTTTCAGCTAAAAACATTCCCCACATCTGATCCTTTCTAAACAAGGACTTGTCTAAAATGCTCATCCAAGCTCTTATTATCTCCCACCTCGACTACTGTAACCCCTTCTCACTAGCCTTAAGCAATCACAGATTCTGCCTCCGCAGTTCACAAAGAACTACTCTGCCAGGCTCATCCACCTCACATCCTGCTCCACACACACACCTCACATCCCATATCGCTCACACCTGACATCCCATATCTCTCATATCTCAAATCCCATAGCTCTCACCTCAAATCCCGTAGCTCTCACACCTCAAATCCCGTATCTCTCACACCTCAAGTCCTGTAGCTCTCACCTCAAATCCCATAGCTCTCACACCTCAAATCCTGTAGCTCTCACCTCAAATCCCGTAGCTCTCACACCTCAGATCCTGTAGCTCTCACCTCAAATCCCGTAGCTCTCACCTCAAATCCCATAGCTCTCACCTCAAATCCCATAGCTCACACCTCAAATCCCGTAGCTCTCACACCTCAAGTCCTGTAGCTCTCACCTCAAATCCCATAGCTCTCACACCTCAAATCCCATAGCTCTCACCTCAAATCCCATAGCTCTCACACCTCAAATCCTGTAGCTCTCACCTCAAATCCCGTAGCTCTCACACCTCAGATCTCGTAGCTCTCACACCTCAAATCCTGTAGCTCTCACCTCAAATCCCATAGCTCTCACACCTCAAATCCCATAGCTCTCACCTCAAATCCCATAGCTCTCACACCTCAAATCCTGTAGCTCTCACCTCAAATCCCATAGCTCTCACCTCAAATCCCATAGCTCTCACACCTCAAATCCTGTAGCTCTCACCTCAAATCCCGTAGCTCTCACACCTCAGATCCCGTAGCTCTCACACCTCTCACACCTCTCCTCTCTGCCAATCTCTACACTGGCTCCCGTTTCCTTTAGGATCCAATTTATTATATTGGTCACATACAAAGCTCTCCATAAATGCGCCACTGCCTACATCTCCTCCCTTATTAGCAGGTACATCCCATCATGTCCACTACGCTCGGCCAATGATCTCCTCGTACCCACACCCCAAACTATTGCCTTCAGGACTTCTCCTGCGCTGCCCCCTATCTATGGTTCTCCCGCACCTTCAGTCTTTCAAGACGGCTCTATCAGCTCACTCCATAATTCCCCACTGTACATTTCCTGTTCTCACACTCAGCTATTTACCCTCACCTCTTTATATCACTCCTCTCCTCTTAGATTGTAAACTCTTAAGTTGGGTCCTCTTTTCGTATCGTCCTCAAGTGTGTCTAACCTGTTTGTTAATTTGGTTTCTTTTTGTCCTATCCATTGTACAGTGCTATGGAATTTGTGTTCTTTCAGGTTGTTTGGAGATGCAATGGATACCTTCTGTTTTCAGATAAGTGACCATTTAGAGACCTCCTGCTCCTCTAGTCTGAAGCAGAGAGAGGTTGGTCTCTGATGGATCAGGTTTTTGGCTTCCACTGTTTATTGTCTTTTAATTATGAGCTCTTGCAGCCGTATCCACACGCTATCTGTATAAAGATATATGAAAGTATTTTTATGAATTAAGAAATGTCTGTTAATTAATGTTATTGTGATTTAATTTTTTTTCCAGCGAAGCCGCATCCGGTTGAGCCCATAGAGATGACACTGGGGGACAATTCCCGAGTTCAGTTTTACTTAAACTTACAAGGTTTTTATCCCAAAGATATAGAAATCACATGGGACAGTGAAGATGGAAAGTACAGATATTTATTATCACCCACAAACACAGTGACACGTGGAAAGGATCAAACCTTCAATGTCTCCAGCGTGTGCGCCGTTTTAGGGCCCCTTTTTATCAATCCTCAGTATAGAATTTCTGTACAATGGAAACACGAATCTCTGGATGTCCCTGAAGTGAGATCCTGGACGTGGAGAGGTGAGGAGATACGCCGTGTGTCCTGCTCTGCCCACACTTACACTAACATTATTATACTATGGAAATACTGTGTGTGTTTGAGATGTCGCCTCACATTACATCTCTTGTTATTTTGCTTTATACTGCCCAATCCACATGTATTACCCCCCTCCTTGCCTTCCAGGAACACTTATGTAGCTTCTGTTCTTCTAAATGTGACCCTTCTTTGATGTGACCTCCTTGCTTCCATAACATGTTGTTCTTTTTGACCCTTTCTATGTTTTCCTTTTCTCGCTCTTTCATTCCATTATTTCACCCTTTCTTTATTATTTCCTAATCTACTTGAATTCATCACATTCCCTATAGTTTTATTCTCCATCATCCCCTCCGAACTGTCTGCTTTTCTGCTGCCACTGCTTCCTATGTGCAAATCAATTCAATCATTCTTTATCCTCCGAGGTGCTTGTTGCACGTTGACGTCAGCACTATCTGTTATAGGTTACTTAATGATGTCCTAGAGTGATCAGCCTATCACACATGTCATTTGCCAGGTTCTGTAGACGTCCTGGGATGTGTTGATATTAAATGTCTTCTTGCAGATCTCCCCTGGCGTCCATTGATGGAAGATATTATCATCCCCGAACTGGAAGCTGGTAAAGAAGCCGCCCTGACCTGTAAGTTCTCCGGGTATTTCCCTGATTCTCCGTCTGTGCGATGGATTAAGAAGGAAAAGGGAAATGAAACTGAGGTTAAACTCCCGACTGATGACTATAAAGTCCTATATTCTAAATCAAATGAAGCGACGGATAAAACATTTACCCAAGTGGCTCGTCTGATATTCAATCCACATCTAGAAAGAGACCAAGGAGCAGAATTCATCTGCCGAGTGACACATCCCACCCTGGAGGAGCCGATAGAGAAGAGGACGGGACCTTTACTGACAGGTGGGTGACCTGCAGAAGCACATACTGTTTCAAAACCACACACCTGGACAGCCAGTTGCAGACTGGGATCTTGATCCCTGAATGTAAATTTTATTAAACAAAACTGACAATACAATATAAAAATAAACCCATATAAACACATATACCACCATTATCACATATACCTGTATATATACACAAGTACTCAGCAGTCACCTGTTCTTATGGGCCAAACCCAGCACACCAAAGACAAACTGAACAACCATGAGCAGGTGTGTCTTGTTCAAAACAGCGCAGGCAAAAGCAATTGTGATCTGTAGTCAAAGACAGGAGAAACAGTTGCTTATATCTAATACAGTGTACCGGCTGCAGATGCTGTATATTGCACAAAGACAGCAATAGACCATTATATATATTGCATCACTGAAAATGACCACTTAATTGCAATGGCCTGTAAGCTATGGGTATTAGCCTCACCCTATATGCTGATACCATATATACTGTATAAAAGGCAATATTCAGCCTGTCCTATACAAACCATTAAAGCATGTTCCATGCATAAAAGGAAGGGAAACTGTATATATTAGTCCAATCCAGGGACCTAGAGTTACCATTAGCTTTCAATCACTAGCAGAGATTTTTTTTTCTGCTCTCATGTGTACATGATATTCTGTTAATATATTCTTTTCAATCCATATTATACGTTTTCTTTTTATATTGTATTGTCAGTTTCGTTTAATAAAATTTATATTCAGGGACTAAGATCCCAGTCTGCATCTGGCTGTCCAGGTGTGTGGTTTTGTTATTAGGTGGGTCAGGCCCTTTTGGGATCTGGTGTTTAGCACCACCCTGTGGTGGGGGCCACTACAGTGGTTGTTTGTGCACATACTGTTTCCCCTGATCCATAGAACCTCAAATAAATGTACATAAAGGGGTTAATCACAAAGCGCCGGTGCTTGCCATTGTTACAAACTATTGGAAATATTTGAAACCATAGCATTGTGCTCCTTCCAAGCTTGTTTATTTTGCTGTGACTTTCTTCAAGAGAACTTTAAGAACTCAACAACAGTGATAACAAAACCTACTAAGTCATTAACACACACTGCCATCTAGTGCATCTAGTGCCGATAGTTACTGTACATCAGAATAATAAACATTAAATTCTAACACGATACAGCATTTATATAGAGGCCTCGAATAGATCCCGTAGCTCTTTACAGTAGTGAAGCATAAACATAAGGATGCATGAGGAAGTGACGACCCTGCCTGTAGGATAAATGTCCTGCTGATTCAGCACTTTATACAGGTGCCAAGCTAGACATCCCGTGAGCAGAGGGAAGGTGGATGTCAGGAATCGTATCCAGTGAACAAGGTGAGAACCCAATATGCAGTAATAAATGAATGCAACACAGGATTGTTAATGTAACATCAGGAAGCATTATTTTACTGAGAGGGTGGTGGATACATAGAAACATAGAAAAATGACGGCAGATAAGAACCTTTCGGCCCATCTAGTCTGCCCAATTACATGGATACTTTACCTGGATTTATCTTTTGTTTAGGATAGCCTTATGCCTATCCCATGCCTGCTTAAATTCAATTACTGTTTTGGCCTCTACCACTTTTACTGGAAGACTGTTCCATGTATCCACCACCCTCTCAGTAAAATAATGCTTTCTGATGTTACTTTTAAACCTTTGCCCCTCTAATCTAAGACTATGTCCTCTTGTTTTGCTATTTTGTTTCCTTTTAAATATACTCCCTTCTTCTACCTTGTGGATTCCCTTTACGTATTTAAATGTTTCTATCATAGCTCCTCTGTCTCGTCTTTTTTCCAAGCTGTACATGTTAAGATCATTAAGCCTTTCCTGGTAACTTTTCTCCTTCAAGCAGTACACCATTTTAGTAGCCCTTCTCTGAACTCTCTCTAAGATGTCTATATCCTTCTGGAGATACGGTCTCCAGTACTGCACACAGTACTCCAAGTGAGGTCTCACCACTGCTCTGTACAGTGGCATGAGCACTTCCCTTTTCCTACTGCTAATACCTCTCCCTACACAACCATGCATTCTGCTAGCATTTCCTGCTGCTCTATTACATTGACTACTTACCCTTAGATCCTCTGAAATAATGACCCCTAAATCCCTTTCCTCAGATGTTGAGGTTAGGACTGTATCAAATATTCTATTTTCAGCCCTTGGGTTTTTACGTCCCAGGTGCATTATCTTGCACTTATCCACATTAAAACTCAATTGCCACAACTCCGACCATTTTTTTAGTTTACCTAAATCATTTGTCATTTGGCTGATCCCTCCAGGAACGTCAACCCTGTTGCAAATCTTTGTGTCATCAGCAAAAAGACATACTTTTCCATTAATACCTTCTGCAATATCACTAATAAAAATATTAAAGAGAATGGGTCCAAGTACTGACCCCTGAGGTACCCCACTGGTAACAAGACCTTGCGCCGAATAAACTCCATTTACCACAACCCTCTGTTGCCTGTCACTCAGCCACTGCCTAATCCATTCAACAATATTGGAATCCAAGCTCAAAGATTGCAATTTATTGATAAGCCTTCTATGCGGAACAGTATCAAAAGCCTTACTGAAATCTAAATAAGCAATGTCTACTGCACCACCTGTGTCTATTATTTTTGTTACCCAATCAAAAAAATCAATAAGATTAGTTTGGCATGATCTCCCTGAGGTAAACCCATGTTGTTTCTGATCCTGTAATCTATGTGTTTTTAGATGTTCAACAATCCTTTCCTTTAACATGGTTTCCATTAATTTCCCCACTACTGACGTAAGACTAACTGGCCTATAGTTCCCCGATTCCTCCCTACTACCCTTCTCTAAATGGGCACAACATTTGCTAATTTCCAGTCTTCTGGGACGACTCCCGTTAACAAGGATTGGTTAAATAAATCTGTTAACGGTTTTGCTATTACATCACTGAGCTCTTTTAATAATTTAGGGTGGATCCCATCAGGCCCCATTGACTTATTTGTTTTTATACTTTAGACAGCTGCTGTAGAACCTCCTCCTCTGTAAACTCATATGTAAATGTCTCTTTAGTGTTCTCTCCTAACTGAGGTCCCTTTCCTTCCTTTTCTTCTGCAAAGACTGAACAAAAATATTCATTGAGGCAGTCAGCGAGGCTTTTATCCTCTTCTACATACCTTCCTTCCTTTGTTTTTAATCTAACTAATCCTTGTTTTACTTTTCTTTTCTCGTTTATGTATCTAAAGAATGTTTTTTCCCCCTTTTTTACTGACTGAGCTATTTACTGACTGACTGACTGACTGAACTGGAACAGCCTTCCAGTTGAAGTGGTAGAGGCCAAAACAGTAATTGAATTTAAGCAAGCATGGGATAGGCATAAGGCTATCCTAAACAAAAGATAAATCCAGGTAAAGTATCCATGTAATTGGGCAGACTAGATGGGCCGAAAGGTTCTTATCTGCCGACATTTTTCTATGTTTCTATGTTTCTAGGATTGGTATAAAAATAGCTGAAAATATATTGAATGAAAACAAAAAGGCAGGAATCTGTATAAGCAATAAATCCTTGTAGAATCAAAACCAAGCAGGAGAAGGATTTGGGAATAATCATAGACTTCAAACTAAGTAACAATGTGCAATGTCAAACAGCAGCCGCCAAGGCCAGCAAAGTATTGGCATGCATTAAAAGGGGAGTTCACTCACGGGATGAAAACATAATTTTGCCTCTGTATAAATCAATGGTCAGGCCGCACCTTGAATATGCCGTGCAATTTTGGGCACCTGTCTTAAAAAAAGATATTATATCGCTAGAAAAAGTGCAGAGACGGGCAACTAAATTAATAAGGGGAATGGAAGGGTTAAGTTATGAGGAAAGACTAACAAGCTTAAACCTGTTTAGTTTAGAGAAAAGGCGCCTTAGAGGGGATCTGATAACCTTATATAAATATATACGGGGCCATTATAAACCATTGTCTGATAACCTATTCATTAACAGGACTATACATAGGACAAGGGGTCATCCATTTAGACTGGAAGAAAGAAAATTTAGCTTAAAGCATAGGAAGGGTTATTTTACGGTGAGAACAATAAAGCTGTGGAATTCTCTGCCTGCTGAGGTGGTTGGGTCAGAGTCTGTACAGACTTTTAAAAAACGACTGGATGACTTCCTGCAGACACAGAATATTAAGGGTTATAATATTTAATATGTGGGTAAAAGCTTCTTGATCCAAGGAGAAATCTGACTGCCAGGAAAAAGTCCCCCCAGTCTCTCCCTGCGTATCACTACACTGACTGGCCGAATCTCGCGAGGCGAGATCCGGCAGGTCATGTGACCGCCGACGTCTGGCTCAATGGAGTCCTATGGACTCCATCGAGTGGATGCTCGCGGCTGCGCTCAGTGCTGCCACGAGCATCCCAGGGCATAGCGGGCGCTGCCAACGCAGGCAGCATTTTTTGCGCCTGCATTGTAATCCCCCGTTAAAACCGGGGCGGTAGGGGGAAAACTATGGGCACAGCCTTTTCTCCCTACCGCCCCCGTTTTAGCGCTGGGATTGTAATGTAGCCCCATGTGCGGTTTTTGTGTATAACCAGGTAACAAATTAACATTTGCCAAGATGGTTCTCACATTCTTAGCCAGACACGTGGATATCGAACAGCCAGTGATTTTTGCAGGAGCACCGGACCTCCTGTTCTGACCCTCTTTCACTCTTGCTCCTGGGGTAAGAAGGAATCCACAGCAGGAGATCAAGTAAAAAAAAATCTTTATTATAGATAAAGGGCATTAATGCGAGGGGCAAAACCCTTCGCGCTGAACGTCGTATTATGACGTGAACGTCTAAAGCGAGTGACCCTGCACGAACCCTTTGCGAGCACAATTTACTGCGCGCAACCTATACTTAACATTGTGAGCGCAAATGCGTTTGTGCGCTGGTGCGCAAATGGTATTACAATCCTTGCACAACATTACCGTTCAACGTTTGCGTGCATAATTGTAACGTCTTAGAAAAGGTGGTGGTAACTGCAAATCTGAACGTTCTGGCCGAAAATAAATACACAAGCACAAAAAAAAAAATACAGCACAGTACAGTTACACACTCTTCACATACCCAACAATAAAATTGAGAAGTTGTGTGTGTTTTTATTACTGCTGCAGCGCATATACGCAGATTGATTTTGACATGAAAAAACAGTCTGCGCTTTTCCATGGGGGGGACTGCAACAATATTAATAAAATCTTTTCATTGGTTAAAAAAAAAAAGGAAAAAACAGTATGCACTATATCGTATACGTAATGCAGCATATGAATCCACACACTGCGGGGCACCACTATACTGTATACGTAATGCAGCATATGAATCCAAACACTGCGGGGCACCACTATACTGTATACGTAATGCAGCATATGAATACGCACACTATAGGGCACCACTATACCGTATACGTAATGCAGCATATGAATACGCACACTGCGGGACACACTATACTGTATACGTAATTCAGCATATGAATACGCACACTATAGGGCACCACTATACCGTATACGTAATGCAGCATATGAATACGCACACTGCGGGGCACCACTATACTGTATACGTAATGCAGCATATGAATACGCACACTATAGGGCACCACTATACCGTATACGTAATGCAGCATATGAATACGCACACTGCGGGACACCACTATACTGTATACGTAATGCAGCATATGAATACGCACACTATAGGGCACCACTATACCGTATACGTAATGCAGCATATGAATACGCACACTGCGGGACACCACTATACTGTATACGTAATTCAGCATATGAATACGCACACTATAGGGCACCACTATACCGTATACGTAATGCAGCATATGAATACGCACACTGCGGGGCACCACTATACTGTATACGTAATGCAGCATATGAATACGCACACTATAGGGCACCACTATACCGTATACGTAATGCAGCATATGAATACGCACACTGCGGGGCACCACTATACTGTATACGTAATGCAGCATATGAATACGCACACTATAGGGCACCACTATACCGTATACGTAATGCAGCATATGAATCCACACACTGCGGGACACCACTATACTGTATACGTAATTCAGCATATGAATACGGACACTATAGGGCACCACTATACCGTATACGTAATGCAGCATATGAATCCACACACTGCGGGACACCACTATACCGTATACGTAATGCAGCATATGAATACGCACACTGCTGGGAACAAGCGCCTCTCTGCGGTATAATTAATGTATCCTGTCTGTACATTATAACTTAACCCCTTCCATGCAGAGGATGCGCTCAGCGTCTTCACTGCTGAGCGCGTCCTCCCTTTGCAGCGGTAATCGGCCGGGATTCCGTCCGATCGCGGCTGCACCCAGTGCGGGCTGACCTCATCGATGGTTAATATGTGGTATCATTGGAACGGCCAGAGCATGGCCTTTCCAATGATACCAAACATGGCCATGTAAAATGTAAAAAAAAGGAAATTAAAAATAAAAATAAACTAAAAAAAAGAAAAAAAATTAAATTAAAGAAAAATTAATAACTGTTTTTTTGTTTTATTAATGAGCAATATTGTTCTCATTTCAATTATGTGAACAATGATGCTGCACTAACGATTTTTTCTATGGGTGCATTTGCTAAAAAACACGTAATTTTTCCCCAAAAACTTGTAACGAGTCCCCATATCTATTTTTTTTAACAAGCGCAAACCATAGAAAATATAACTGAAAAGGCTTGCATGATAAAATGTGGAAAAAAAACACTTTACACGTTGTAAATTATTGAAAATTCTAATTTTATTGCATTTTTTGTTATAATATACAGACAGGACATGACGTATACATATAATAATGACATATTATGAATCTGCCGAGTCTGCCGGAAAGAATGATATATAATATATCTGGGTCATATAATAAAATAAGGCTTCAAACCACGTTTAAACATGATGAGCGAAACCGGCAAAATGAGCACACGTGTGTGAAATGGCTCAGCAGCGAAAGGGTTAAAATGCAATAAAATTAAAATTTTCAATAATTTACAAGGTGTAAAGTGTTTTTTTTCACATTTTAACACGCAAGCGTTTATGGTTTTATTTTGTATGAGTTGCGCTTGTTAAAAAAAATACATTCATTTTTTAAGGGGAAAATTACACGATTTTTACAAACGCACCCCATACAAAAATCGTTAGTGCAGCAGCATTGTTCACATTATAATTGAAATGGGAACAATATTGCTGCATTAGCAAAACAAAACAAAAAAAATAATATTTTTTTTTTAAATTTATTTAGTTTTAAAATTTTAATTTTATTTATTTTTTCTTAACTTTTAACATGATAATGTTTGGTATGGTTGGTAAGGCCATGCTCTGGCCGATCCAACAATACCAAACATTAACCCCTAGCTGCCACGGATCGGGAGATAGGTTGTTCCAATGAACCCCTATCTCCACCATTGGTGGCAGGTAGGGGTTAACTCCAGAACTTACTCTATCCAAGGTCCCGATGTGAAACATAGGGACTTTGGATAAATTTCGACTATTTGATTTTATTAACTTCGGGATAGGCGAAAACTATTCAAAGTCCCGATGTGAAACATCGGGACTTTGGATAGAGTAACAGGGTTATTCAAAGAGATCCAAAGGGCTCCCGAAAGGGAACTGAACACTGAAAATCAGCGTTCGGTTACCTTTCTTGGCCATTCGGCTATCCAGAGAGCAGGCAATTCGCCAAATCCTGGCGAATTGCCTGCACATACGGTGCCTGTTCGAGGGCAGTGAAATCCCCATGAAAAAGCACTGCTTCGGCTATTCAGAGAACACAAACCTGCAGTGAAAGGTTCCCGAATTGACCTGTAATTTGGTGGTTTAAGGCTAGGGACAGATGAGCGCATTTTCTGCGGCCACCGTCAAAATGTACGTCGATGCGTGCGCACGCATTTTTTCACGGAATACGCTTAAGTGGTCAGAGGATGCGCAATTCTGGACGTATTTCATGACGATGGGGTGAAAAGAAGTCTAGGGAAATCCGGCTGTTTGAACGTTATGTTGGCCGGACATTAGCAGCGTCTGACGTCTCCTAATCACGCACACACGCCGCTAGCGGGCGCAGCGCACTCTGTACGTCAGTACCAGCGGTTTAACGTTCTGGAAAAAATGCGTTCATTTTCCACTTGCGTTGCGCGGCCGGACTTTTGTGCGACCGTACTTCGTATATTGGCTGTCATTGCCCGTCATCTGCTGCTAGTGCGGCCGTGATTATGTGCGCCAGAACGCGCGTTCGCACTGCCTCAGTCTGACCCTAGCCTAATTCGGCAGATTAATTTAGGCGAATCCCATAGGCTTCAATGTTAAAAATATTCCCGTTTTAATTCAATATCTAATAAACCGTTTATTATAAAATTCTGTAGTAAAGAGTCTCTTTATTTATAGATTTGTTAGGATACTTTAAGCACTTTTTGGGATTTATTTTTCTTAAAGAAAATTTCTGTTTTTTTTTGTTTTGTTTTTTTTAACTTTACTTCTTTTTTCTGTAACAGCCCTTTTTATTATCATTCATTGGATCATATGTAAATTTCAGACATTTTCACTCTGTAGTTTCTTTGCAAACATAATTTTATATTAAAAAATAAATAAATTTAAAAAAAATAAACAATTTTTTTTGTTTAGTTTTGCTTATGCAGCAATATTGTTCCCGTTTGAATTATAATGTGAACAATGATGCTGCACTAAGGATTTTTGTATGGGTTGCGTTTGTTAAAAATCGTGTATTTTTCCCCCAAAAAATGTATGTAACAAGTCCCCCATCTCTAATTTTTTTAACAAGCGCAACCCATAGAAAATATAACTGTAAACGCTCGCATGTTAAAATGTGAAAAAAAAAACACTTTACACCTTGTAAATTATTGAAAATTCAAATTTTATTGCATTTTAAGTTATAATATACAGACAGGATACATTAATTATACCGTAGAGAGGCTCTTGTTCCCAGCAGTGTGTGGATTCATATGCTGCATGAATTCTACTGTTTGGTGCTGCCCCGCAGTATCAGGATTCATATGCTGATTATCCACCTTCCCCAAAATGGCTTTTTATACCTTTTATTTTACTTATTTATTAACCCTTAATTTTCCACTTTTGCAATTGATTTGGTCACTCATATTTTTTTTTTACTAGATTCGTCAAAAATGACAGCCACTGCCTTGTCTCCCGTCAAAACATAGGTCTGTTGTGCGCAGTCCGCACAAAATGCATTTGTTTGACGGATGTGCGTTAAACATTACATTGCGCTCACTGATTTCTGCGCACAACGGTACTTTGCACAAATTTTTGCGTGTCGGTTTTCGGGGCGTTATTTTTTGACGGATCAAAAAATGCGCTCGGATCGTAATACCAGCGTTAATTTACGCGCATTAACGTTTAACGCTGCGTGCAAAAAAAATTGCGCTGCGCGTACAAAATTGCGCGAAGAATGTACTAGAGCCCAAAATGTATAATAAAATGCCAATGGCTGCTGTAAAAGACACATAAATAAATAAAGTGACCACAAAGCGTTTCACTAATTGAACATAAGTTTCCTTCTTGAGGAATTCCCACACCGTGAAAAGAAGGGAGGACCGCTTATTGACGGGTCCATATGCCTTAAGGCTGGGGTCAGACTAGCGCATTTTTTACGTGCGTTTAGGCGCACTTAATCACGGCCGTAGTAGCAGCAAATGACGGGCAATGACGGCCAATATACGAAATACAGCTGCACAAAAGTCTGGCCGCGCAACGCAAGTGGACAATGAACGCATTTTTTCGAGAACGCAGAACCGCTAGTACGGACGTACAGAGTGCGCTGCGGCTGCATAGCTGCGTGTGTGCGTGATTAGGAGACGTCAGACCCTGCTCATGTCCGGCCAACATAAGTTTCCTGGTTTGGATCCATAAAAATCACGCACAAAAATGCGCATCGTATGACCGTTTTTGCGCATTCCGTGAAAAAATACGGCAATGCGTTCAGACGCACCTTTTGATGGTCGCTGCGAAAAATGCATTCGTCTGACCCTAGCCTAAAACACAAGCCATATACCTAAGGGCTCCCCCCCACATGAGTGGCACTATTTATTGCTGATTTTACGCAAACTCTATGTACCATCTGCACTATATATATATATATATATATCTGCATTTCTCTGAGGTACACAAGAACTGGACAGAAGCATTGACCCGCAATTTTTCTTTTGAAGATTGTTTCTATGGTGATTATAATAGGAATATACCACCAAATTTGCAAGGATGGCTGCTGAATTCTAATAACACTCCCCCCAACCAATTTACTATCCCAGATAGCAAGGATAACGTGTCACAAACGTGTGGCAGATTTGCGTTCTAAGACTTTTGAACATGCTGCATATTTTCCCCTGGCAGGTCATTAACTTGCAGCACAAATTCTAGTTGACACTTTTTAAATTGGTAACAAATTTGCTTTTGCAAGTCTTTAGCAAGAGCAAAAGTAGTTTTCTTGGCTATAAAGATGGGCAATGTTTTGTGAAGGTTAAAATATTTTCCAGGTGTTTTATTCTTACCCCCAAAAATTCACTTCTCTGCTCGGTAAAATCTATAAAGCAGGTGAAGTCTCTGCCTTGATCAGCATTCTCACTATAAACAGTTAATGGAAATGAGCCCGATGGAAGAATTGCTGGATAAGTATCAGTTGAATGTTTTAAATTTCTATACACTTTTTATTTTGCTCCACTTTTGTAGATTTATATGTTACTGGTCTATTGATGCTTTTATTGTGTAGTTGTGTGATAACGCCGCACATTGTTTCACTGACTGACGACACTTTATCTCCTACAAACAGAATATATGAAGAAACCCCAGATATCAGATATTACACCAACCCAGGACGGAATGTTTGAGTTGAAAGTGGACGGATTCTACCCCGGGGACATCGACATATCATGGATACAGAGAGCGGAATCTTCTGGAGATCAATGGCAGACGCTGAACCCCTACTCTGGCAACATCAGGAGAAACACAGACGGGACCTGCAGTATGACCAGCGTGTGTGAATACTATGGGGGCAATAAGGATAAAGAGAAATATATATTAATGGCTATAGTGAAGCATAAATCCCTGGAATCTCCTGAACAGAAAACACTGCGACTGGAAAGTGACAACGGAAAACTAAAACCTGAGAGGAAATTACTACCTTTTCTGTGAAAATGTAAAGAAACTATAAAGAAGGAAATTATATTCCAGTTTATTTGCTTTGAGTAACACGGGATCCGATGCCTCGGCGAACCCTAATAATGTTATTATATAGGGGAGGGGTCACTAAAACTATAAACACCCTTAACCCTTTCAGTACCAAAATAGAGTTATCTTGATTTTGCATTGTAGTACATTGAAAAGCAATCATTCTCATATCCAAACTTCATTATCACAACTTTTTTAAATCAAGATTAGTGCATCTTTAGTGGAGAAACAATATCCACTGTCTTACCTGTCTTCAGGCACCCTACGGAGAGATAAAACAAAGCTGTAATTGGCTGGGAATTTCTCCTGAGAATTATGAGATTCCGAATCCTGTTTGTATTAAATTCACTTCCGAACTTCAAGATGTAGATTTTGATGATATGAAAGTTTTTGTGGCATGTGTCTATGACAACTCATGGTGGATGGGATGTGTTCTCTCAATGGTCAATCAAGTCAAGCTATCATTCTTACATTCAACTGGACCAGCAACATCTTGCTCTTATTTTATTAATCCGGATGTTCTCACCATGGCAGGAAACATCACCTCTTGCGAACTGGATCCAATTACAGCTACAGGGAGACCAGCTAACCCCACAGGAGATGACAAACGCATCCAGCATGCTAGCCAAGAAAAAATAGTTTTTTTATCATCATGTATAGAAATTTTTGTCTATTTTTGCATGCAGTGGTTTAAATAAATTTGATTTTTTTGAAAAATCCGCTGAGTTGCTGAGATCCCTCTTTCTTTTGGAGAAAAGTGGAGTGGAGGAGGATATCGATTTAGAGGGGTGGTGTGATCCCAAATGACCTACACCGCATGCAGAAACACAGCAGAGCCCCTGTCAGTGAGGCTCAGAGCCATGTGAGTTTGACTCCTACCGATATATATGTATTTTGCCTAGAGGTCTCTTGCACCATATTCTGTTTTTTTCCTCCCTATGTGCTGTTGGCGTTATTGGGGAAACACAAGACTGGCACTGCAGAGGAAGATTTTAATCTACAAAGCAAGAGACTGTAAGATGATCAAACACCTCTTTTTGGAAAGGAGTGTCTTCAAGTGACTGTTATAAATTTGTAAATTAATTCCAACCAATAAGTATCTATTTGTTAGCGTGCATATCTTATATAAATAAGGTTACAGTGCTCCGCTATTGTAAAAAATCTTTATTGTAAAAAATCTGTATAGAGCCTTGGAAAGGGCATATGTTCATACAATAATAACAATGACACAGCTACACAAACAGACAAACACAATGAATGTATGAAATGTCAGCCTAAAGGGGGATTCTGTGATTCGTCCTCTGGAATCTCTCATTAATATCCTTTTTATGTTGGATTTTTGTGGGAGAAAAATTTGTGTTTTCTCAAATTCATTGAATGTTAATGTTTCTTGTAAGTGCGTTGTGTTTATTCATTCCAAAGCTATTTTTTATTAAATATAACCTGTACTTGGCTTTACTTCCTGTGAGGATTCACAGGAGGCATCAGCCAAATGACAAATGATTTAGGTAAACTAAAAAAATGGTCGGAGTTGTGGCAATTGAGTTTTAATGTGGATAAGTGCAAGATAATGCACCTGGGCGTAAAAACCCAAGGGCTGAATATAGAATATTTGATACAGTCCTAACCTCAACACCTGAGGAAAGGGATTTAGGGGTCATTATTTCAGAGGATCTAAGGGTAAGTAGTCAATGTAATAGAGCAGCAGGAAATGCTGGCAGAATGCTTGGAAATGCTGGCAGAATGCTTGGTTGTGTAGGGAGAGGTATTAGCAGTAGGAAAAGGGAAGTGCTCATGCCACTGTACAGAGCACTGGTGAGACCTCACTTGGAGTACTGTGTGCAGTACTGGAGACCGTATCTCCAGAAGGATATAGACATCTTAGAGAGAGTTCAGAGAAGGGCTACTAAAATGGTGTACGGCTTGAAGGAGAAAAGTTACCAGGAAAGGCTTAATGATCTTAACATGTACAGCTTGGAAAAAAGACGAGACAGAGGAGATATGATAGAAACATTTAAATACGTAAAGGGAATCCACAAGGTAGAGGAAGGGAGTATATTTAAAAGGAAACAAAATAGCAAAACAAGAGGACATAGTCTTAGATTAGAGGGGCAAAGGTTTAAAAGTAACATCAGGAAGCATTATTTTACTGAGAGGGTGGTGGATTCATGGAACAGTCTTCCAGTAGAAGTGGTAGAGGCCAAAACAGTAATTGAATTTAAGCAAGCATGGGATAGGCATAAGGCTATCCTAAACAAAAGATAAATCCAGGTAAAGTATCCATGTAATTGGGCGACTAGATGGGCCGAAAGGTTCTTATCTGCCGACATTTTTCTATGTTTCTATGTTTCTATGATTCGAGCGTCTCATCTCGTCTCTATCACGTCTGTGGGTTTTACTCCTATCATCCCTCTTTCCTTAACTCTAGCCACTAGTTTCACCTGTTTGTATTTATTGTTTTCTCAAAGGCTTCGCTAAGGCAGAAACTTGTCCTCCAGCTTCAGGGGGAATTTCCTTAATGTTACTAAATCGAGAGCATGAAGCAGAAACAGCAGAAGAAATATAGCCATGGCCATGATTTAATGGGTTAAAGGGCCATGACTGCCGGCAATGCCCGCCAGGTTTAAGGGTGAGGGTTAGGTGAATGTTGTCAGGATTGGCTTTTTGTGAATTTGAAATGTTGCATGTCAGACCGTAAAAGGAGAGGGAGGGAGGTGATTGTTACATTACCATACTGTCACATAAATGCTCACGGCTGACAATTGTGAGGAGAGACGAGCGGCCTTGCTGGCACCGCTGAGGGAGTTTACTGAGCTCTTGGGTGTGGATTCCCTTTATTCTGTGCTGGATTAGATGTCTGCAGTCCTTCCACCTTCATCTGTTCCTAACAGTGCAGAGATGGTGCGTCTGAAGATGCTGCCAACGGGAGGAAGGCCAGACGAATAAGGTCTCCGGCTTAGCCCCAGTCCAGTGTGGTGTTCCAGGGCGCCAGTAAAGAGATGCTGCCCTGTAAACTGCCACAGCTGCAGTGGATGCCACAGCTGGCAGTCGTTGGTGGAGGGACCGGCTTTAACAGGAGGATCACAGAAGCAGCAGCCGCAAGGAGTTCTTCCCTGTTCCTTCCCCCGCGATTACCAGGGGCCATTCAAGGAGGCCTGCTGCAGGAGCGTCAGGTGACCGGCTGGCTACTAGCCTGACAGGCGTTGATGCCTTGTCCTCCTGGCTTGTGATCAACAGATATCGGAGGTGTGCTAGACAGAGAGAGGAGCTGCGGATGCTTCAGGACACCACAACAGGCTCTGTCAGAGCTTGTTTTTACACTCCGGGTGGGTGCTTCGTCTGCCTCTGAATAGGAGGATGATGGCAATGAAGCAGATGCTCCGGGCAGACTGAGATCCACTGTGACGCTGGGTAAGCAATCTCAACATGCTGCTCATGTGGATGGGGTTGTGGTGGTAGTGGGATTGCCTACAGAGGCTAACATTTCGGTGATGCTGGGCTTGATGGGGTGCAGTTTGGGATTGGGAGCCTGCAGTGGACGGCTCATTCGATTGAAGGTAATGTTGATACAATTATCAGGGCACTGGTTACGTCCTGGTCTTCCAGGGGGTCCAGTGGAGTTGTAACGTCTGTTTCTGTTCCACTTTCTGCATCATCTTCTGCTATTTCTGTGGCTTCAATGCTTCCTGTGTCTCAGTTACATTTACTGCTGTCTACTGTTTTCTCTGTTGTTTCTACCCCTACGCTGTAGTCTTACCATCCTGGTTCTGTCAGTACTAGTTCTGAGTTGTCTGCCCCGATGTCACAACCTTTACCTTCTGGCTTACTTGCGGATTCGGCTATACAAGGGGTGCAGCATGTTCCACCTGTCATGTCTCCTACTTTGTATTTGCCTCTTTCCGCTCTTCCGCTTGCTCAAACTACTGTGGTTCAATCTCTTCCTTTGTTATCAGGTCATTCGACTCTGTTTGCTCCCTTTGTTACGCTAGATTCCGTATCATTACCAGCGCCCCTGCAATCTATGGTTACAGCACAAGTTCTGGATTTTGCTCCAGTAGTCAATGTCCCGGTTTCAGTTGTGTAGCTGCTTGGTCAGGAATTTCGGTCCCTGCTGGCATTCAATTCTGCTCTGCTTTGTGAATTGTCGCCCCTTTCCTGCGCAGTTTCGGTGGAGGTTAATGAACGTATTTGAAAGAGGGAATCCATTGACGTGTTAACTTTGGTGTCAGGATAAAGAAAAGAAGCAGTTGCCCCATACTTATGGTAATTGGTTGCAGGGCTTTCTGGTTTATGCTATTGTGCTTTGTGTATGTCTTCCTGAATTTGCAACTCCGGTATTTGCTTGTCTGGATTTAATTTGGGGCTTATAAAATATTTGGTGGGCAGTACTGGTTTAACTATGACCAGTGTTCCAAACAAAAAATGGCTTCCCGTGCTGATTTGTGCTTTGACGTACAAGATGGTAGTTTATGGTTGTTACTTATGACGCCTAGTAGGCCTGCTGCCCTGGCTAAAGATTCACAGTTTGCAGGTTCAGTTTTAACGTCTGTTAACCCCTTCCCGGCACCTGACGTACCATGTACGTCCAGCCAGCAGGTCTCCCTTAGACCCGCAGGCGTACATGGTACGTCAGCGGGCTTCTAACCTCCCTCCCGCCAAAACTTACCTCCCTCGCCAGCTCCCGCGGCGTCTATGGCAGTCTGGGTGCCTGCCCTGGCGTTTCCATGGGGCCGGCAAGCACGATGATGTCATCACACTGCGTGATGATGTCATCGACAGGCACCTGTGAGGGATAATATCCATTAATTTGTCAGAGTTTGACTAATTAATAGGTCAGGGATATATTAATTATGACGTGTATTTTTCTTATTTTAGATATCTATATGTATATATATTTTTGACAGTGCCTCCAATACCGATGGTATAGTTTTGGTCTTTTACCCTTAAGATAAGGATTAATAACCAATCAATGAATATACGTCTTAAATATATGGCACGTTATCCCGAGTTCTTTTGATGCTATCTAGATATTTTTAAACACAATAAAATCAATAAAGATGATATGAGACTGTGTAGCGGTAAAACAATTCAAACCAAAATTTATTCACACGTCAAGTTTCATACAATCATATGTTATCAATAGATTAGCAAGATGCAATTTCAAAAGTAATTATCGATCGTGATTAGTAGCAATACTGCGACACGCAATAATCTAATGGACAAATATTTTAGGTTTATAGACCGCACCACATATATACACGCCTCAGTTCTTAAACACTAAATTCTATTCTATTCACGTAAACCTTTCCCATTATAAACCAATCCTCAACCTGGCTAAAGAAAACCACTCAGTTACTGGGCATCACCGACAACACAGGTTATTATTGTGGGGGGCCTATTCACTAAATGCAACTTCCTTCAGGGAGATACATAACACACTCGATAGGTAGACTATCTCTTCCACAGATCAATCACAGCACTTCATTCAATATACATTAACCCAAAACTTCCTATTGACTTCCATGCATTCAATGAAAGGGCTGCAAGATGTATATGAAAAGGGGTTATGTTCGTTTTACTAATGGGGCTGATGGCACTTGATATATAAAAACTATTTCACAGTTCCAGTGTATCTCACTATGGGCACACAATTGATCTTTAGATGTCCACATCCAGTATTCTTGGAATATAAATAATTTCACTAAATTATGGCACAAGTAGGCAGCCGTAATAGTTTCTCCTTTAGCGCTCGTCTGCAGTAGAGCAGAAAGGCTGATACTATTCTACTGTTTAGGCTTCAACAGCAAAATAATTCATTTATATTCCTTTAATTTGTGATGGACATCTAAAGTAAGGACTATGCAATTAGAAAATAGATATCAAGTTATTCAGTTATACTTTACCATCTGGTAGTGAAGATAGAATGGTGGAAGATTAGGGTGTGGTCGCGTTTTATTGGAGTGGCTGATGGTATCTGCCCTTTCTCTCCTCCAAGCGTCTCTCAGGTCTCTCCCCCCAGCTTTCTTTCAGGGTCTTTTCTTTCTCTAGTTCCCCTTCCTCTGGAGTATCCCCTCTATATAGTGGTTTCCTGCCCAGTTTTAGCTCTAGCCCATCACTATGTGGCCTCATTTGATTGGAGGATATATATATTCATTAACTCCAGGGGTCTGTTCAGGTGTTATATTACCTGGCCAGCAGATGGCGATCTCAGATCAACCATCAACCTTCTACAGGAATTAATTTATTTATGTGGCCAATTTTAATGGTTTGGGGGTCATTTTATCCTATATCCCGGGACTCCATAGATTTATTTAATAATATAAATATTATTTTTGTTGTTGAATCGCCGGCATACTTTGCCACGGCGTGCGTACATTTCATACACCCCTTATTTATATCCACAGGTATGTGTGTATAAGAGGAATCTGCAGTCATACATTCATTCATTCGTAATTAACAGACTTAATCTGTTTTATAAATGTTAATGCACAAGACATTTGTTATGTAATAATCAATTAAATATGGTATGGCCTCTGTCTTTTATTAAACACCAAGATTATCTATTATAACTGACCACATAAATTAAATATTCAAATACCATATAGTGTTAGATCATATCGCTGAATAGTATAGCATTACAAACTGGTTATACAGGTCAATTAATCATTTAACCTTTTCTGAGTTTTTTTTTATTCTGCCGGTTATGCAATCCATTGTCTATGGTTTATATGGCTTCAGACCTTAGATCTTTCCAAATAAACACCATGCCCTGGAATACATACACTAGGTTAAACTCGGCTGCCCATTGTTCCTTTACATCAAAGCAATGAGGTTTACCATATCAATTCTTTTTTACAGCCAGAATTAATTAGGACAGTTTGTGAACAATGGACCTTTCTTCCCTTGTTTGCGTAAAGACAACGAATTTAGCTTGTAACATTTTAGCCACACTGACAAATTGCTTGTGTGAAGCAATTCCTGGCCCCAAATTTAAACAGTCCTGCCAAATATAGAAATTTCATACCTGAACTGCTCTGACACACCCATCGGTGCCGAATATAAGAAAAAATGGTTCAGGGTACTTAGCTTTAGAAGTTGGATCCGCTTCTCATGGAGGTATTCCCACTCTCCTCCAGATAAAGGACACAGATGAATAGGTAGAGAAGCTGGAAATCCTTGTTGACTCTGGATGGGATGAGCCCAGGTAGAAAGTGTGGAGATTGAGAATCTTCAAAAAACTTCGTATAGGTGAATAATTAGGGAAGGTATATCAATGAATAGTAAATTTATTAAAGTAAAAATGCCCAACGCGTTTCGTCCTGAGACTTTATCAAGGGCGATAAAATAACATAAAAGATAAAAGCATGAAATAATATAAACCTTCCCTTCCTTCGTTTCGTATTTAAATAGTCCCCAAAGTCCTCTCATTGGTCGACTCGATTACTCGGCGCTCACCATATATGGTCAAAAAGAAGTTCTTTTCGTATGTCACTTCCGTTTTCGGATTTCTCCGAAATGTCGTTTCCGTTTCCGAGCAGAAGTCACCTGACTCCATACGCTCGAAAATCCTATCCTTTCGTTTTTGGACATGATGTTAAGTCCACTCATTGGTCAATTCGATCTCACAATATTCTGGACCCAGAATAGGATCTTGCTTTAGAATAAACCAATTTTTCTCCAAGATCTTCCTTATTTCTTTATGCTGGACATTATATTTCGTGAAAAAAGAATACTGAAAAAAAAAAATACGATCAGAAACGACACCACGGACGAAAAAAGAAAGTGCGCGATTTTTCGGATTTATAGAGAAACGGAGAAGAACACCATGTTTTGACATCGGAAGTGTAAAACTTTAGATAGAATACGATCAGAAATGACATTGCGAACGAAAATGAAAGTGCGCGATTTTTCGGATTTATAGAGAACCGGTAACTTCCGATCCGAAACGGAAATGACGCATCGGAAGAATCCGAAAAACGGAAATGACACATCAAAAGATTTTCTTTTTCCCGGTGAATATCGTGAGATCGAATTGACCAATGAGTGGACTTAACATCATGTCCAAAAACGAAAGGATAGGATTTTCGAGCGTATGGAGTCAGGTGACTTCCGATCGGAAACGGAAACGACATTTCGGAGAAATCCGAAAACGGAAGTGACATACGAAAAGAACTTCTTTTTGACCATATATGGTGAACGCCGAGTAATTGAGTCGACCAATGAGAGGACTTTGGGGACTATTTAAATACGAAACGAAGGAAGGGAAGGTTTATATTATTTCATGCTTTTATCTTTTATGTTATTTTATCGCCCTTGATAAAGTCTCAGGACGAAACGCGTTGGGCATTTTTACTTTAATAAATTTACTATTCATTGATATACCTTCCCTAATTATTCACCTATACGAAGTTTTTTGAAGATTCTCAATCTCCACACTTTCTACCTGGGCTCATCCCATCCAGAGTCAACAAGGATTTCCAGCTTCTCTACCTATACACCCATCGGTGCCTGCAGTAAAATCCAGGCAGGGGAGCGGGGCTCCTTTGGAGCCCTCTATCTCTCCAACGATTACACCTACATATTTGCTTTTTGCACTGCTGTAAAGGGGAGAATCTCCCCTTTCCAGCGGTGTATAGCATTAACCATTTTGCTGCCGAATCGCAAATCAAACCTGGAGGTGGCTGACATCTTGGGTGTCAGCCAAGCCTCCGGGTCACCCCCCAACCATTGACATCCTCACCATGTGTGTGAGGACGTCAGTGGGCCAGTTAACCCCCTAGCTGCCAAGTGGAGATAAAGGGATCCAAAGGATCCCCTATCTCCCTGATCATGGCTTTTCCATTGATACCAAACATGACCAGGTTTGGTGTACAAATTACATAAAAATAAAAAAATAATTAAAAAAATAATAATAAAAAAACTTGGGGTTTTTAACAAAAAATTTTTGTCTGGGGGGTTTAGTTAAATAGGACCTAGGCTGTCATCTAAAAATAATGAGCAAAAAACAGTCATAATGACCTCAGCGCACTTAGGTGAACTGGCTCAGCAGTGAAGGGGTTAAAAAGCAAAAACATAAAAATTGGGTATTTCTATTCTCGGGGTAAAATTTTTAAACTATTTAGCGGATGATAAAACAGGTGGCCTTACATCAGTACTCTCTTTTTTGGTTATTGAGATAGATGTAGATAATATTATTTTTCGTTTGCCTGCTGAGGTACGTGACTCTTTGCGTTTTCTTATTCAGAGGTTGTCGTGTGCTGCCAAGGTGCAATTGAAGGTTAAGCAGTGTTTATTGGGTCATCTTAATTTTGGGTGGAAAGTCATGCCTATAGCCGTGCATTTTGTCAGCGTTTATCCCTGGCTACCCGTGGTGTGCGGGCTCACACACATTACTGTATATTCGGATTACAAAAAAATTAAAGGCCGACTTATGGGTGTGGTTGTCCTTTTTGAACTAATATAATGGTGCTCAGCAAATTCACTCTCATTCCATCCAGAGCCCAGGCAACACCACACCCTTCATTCCAGCTGGTCTTTAACTAGGGAGCGCAAAGTACAGTAAGCTGGTGCAAACGAGTACAATCTCTGATTTTAACCCGATAACGTTCAGAATGTTATATGGATGGCCCGCACTAGGGCCACTTAACCTAATGTTTTTTTATTTTTTTATTAACCTAATGTTAATGCTCACACAACTGAGCGCTAATGCTAAGAATTTAATGCTGCCCATTGTATCGCTGGCTCCAGATGTCCATCAGGGAGATTCAAAGAGAGCCAAACTGGCCACCGAATTGCACCAAACAGAGAATTTTTCCCAATATGGTGCAATTTCGGGGCCCTTCGGCTATTCAAAAAGTTGGCAGTTCGACAATTCTTGGCGAATTGCCAGTGAAATACGGTGCCTGTTCGGCAGCATTGAAATCCCCATAGAGAAGCAATGGTTAATAGACATGTGCATTCGTTTTAGTACTAAAACGATTTAGTCAGAATTTTGGGATAATTTAGTTTTAGTATGACTCAAGAGAAACGAAACTGCTCAGTACAAAAAACGAAAGAAACTAAAATAAAATGCACTACATTTTAGTTTCAGTCCTTTTTGTGATATTACATTGAGTGAAGGAGACCAGCAATGAAGAACGCAACATTGCAACATCCGAAGATCTGCACCCTCCACATGCCAATGCAGTACGATGTTCTATACAGAGAGGGGCATTAATTAATGCAGGAGGATGTTCTATACATTATACAGAGAAAGGTATAAATTGAGGAGGATGTTCTATACAGAGAGGGACATTAATTAATTCAGGAGGATGCTCTATATATTATACAGAGAGGGGTATTAATAATGCAGGTGGATGTTGTATACATTATACAGAGAGGGGTATTAATTAATGCAGGAGGATGTTCTAAACATTAAACAGAGAGGATCCTTTTTTTTTCAGCCCTTTAAATCCAGTGGCTGTGAGCGCTGAGATCGGCTGCTTGTTACATTATCTCTCCGTACAATGTATCAGGCTCAGTTGTTACAGTAACTGACTGTAACAGTGCTCAGAGTTTCATTAAAACAAGGAAATAATATTGTTCTAACCTCTTATATATGAAAATATTATTTACTAGTTTTACTGAAACTCTGAGCGCTGTGATGAGCAGCAGTCAGTTACTGTAACAGCTTTGCCTGACACGGGGCAGTATTCCAATGTTGGTGTTAACTTAACCAGAGCTGTTGTAAACTGAAAACCTCCATTGGCTATAATGGCTCTGGGAAGTTTACAACAACTCTTGTTATGTTAGCACCAACTATGTAATATGGCCCACATTGTGCTGAGAGTGAGAGATACTGTAACAAGCAGCGATCTCAGCCCTCTGAGGAGCCACTACAATAGTAATTGTATCCATTGGTTTTCGGATGAATGAATTTAGTTTTCATACTAAAGAACTGAAAACGAATTTCTTCAGTAACTAAATAAATTGCATTTTAGGACTAATCCATTAGTTCAAAACGAAATTTTGTGCTGTGCACATGTCTAATGGTTAATCTATTCACATTGAACAGCAGAGAAATGTCAGTGAAATGCCCTGATGTTCAGTGGTTTAATTCGGCAGGTTTATTCAGGCGAATCCCATAGGCTTCAATGAAAAAAATATTTTCCCATTTTTATTAAATATTTATTCAACTGTTTATTCTTTTCACTTGCAGCAAAAAGTCTCTCTATTTATTTATTATATAGGATTATTCAGGCATTTTTGGCGAATATTTCCTTAACTATTTTTTTAAAAGTGGTTTTTTTTTTCTCTATCAGACCTTTTTATTATTATTCATAGGACCTTATATATTATTTCCAGGCACTTTCATTCAGCAGTTTTTATGCAAACACCTTTTTTTAAAGACACCTTTATAAATAAATAAATAAAAATAAATAAATAACATCTCTGAGGAGGTGGAAGTTTACTCCACGAAACACGTTAGATTGCTTTACACTATTTGTTTGCATGTTTTGGATGTCAATAAAACCATTTTAACTATTATAGACCGAGCATGTGTTTTTTCAGTCTCTTTGATCCTGAAGCTGGTGGCAACGCGCACTGAGGAGGAAATCGGTTCACGGTAGGCTTGTGCACCGATTTTTTTTTCGGTTCGATTCGGTTCGATTTTTCGGATTTTTAAACTTTTCGATTCGGCTCGTTTCGACCGATTTCTGTTTCGATTCGGTTCGGCTCGATTCGTTTTTCGTGTACTCTTTTTTTCGGAATATCGACCATTTTTCGTATTTTCGTGTCACTTAGCTCGTTATTTGTATAGACTTTTTGTGATTTCGGAAATTTTCGTTTTTCGGAATTGTACATGTTTTCGGAATTTCGCCCATTTTTCGTATTTTCGTGTCACTTAGCTCGTTTTTTGTAACGACTTTTCGTGATTTCGGAAATTTTCGTTTTTTCGGAAAGTCTGTTCTCCTCGTTTCAAAGCAATAAATTTCGATTTGACACATTTCAAGTCCATTCGAAAATTCCGAAAATATTTCGTTTCGGCTCGGAAAACTTTTCGGATCTGCCATTTTCGGATCTAAAATTTTTCGGAAATTCGGCCGCATCCGAAAACACGAATCAGGAAATTTCGTGGAAATTCCGAAACCCGAAACGCACATCCCTAGTTCACGGCAGAGTGCTGGAGATTTTCCTTTCAGGAGGAAAGATCACAGCAGGGAGCCAAGGAGAACAGATGAGTGACTGCACCTCTATATATTATGTGCCTATATAATTCATTCATCTTGTGAGTGTGGCTTTTTAAGGGGCTAATCAGCATCCATGTTTTTAATTGTGTTGCGCTGTGATTCTGTGTTGGTTTTATGTTTTTATACAGCTGTATCCCAATTTTGTTTAAACCCTTTAAAGGTTGGTGTGATTTTTTTTTTTTTGTACCTGTATGTTGGCTTGTCAAATTTTTCTCACGGCTGGTCCACGCTCTGTTCGGCGGGTCAACGACTTTTTCAGATAGATTGGGTGTTTTTTTTGGCAGGTTTTCAGATCGATTCAGTGGTTTTGCAGCGTTTTTTTGGATGCGTTCAGTGGGGACCCTGCCGTGAATGCTGAATCGGACTAGCCAAAGTGTGAGGAACGGGACCACACCGAAATGTTGGTGACATTGAATGTCGGCTCTCTGGATAACCCTGCATGTAGGCCTAAGATATTTAAGGAGGTTTCTGCCTTCCATTTTACCAGGTGTTTCTCTTCCTTGTATTATTTTGAGGTATAGTTTACCATGTTTTTTTCTGTTTTTTTAGCCCATTGTCATTGTGATGTTAATATGTTTAAATACATACTCTAAAGATCAGTTTTGCTAAGGCTGGGGTCAGACTAGCGCACTTTTAACTTGCGTTTAGGCGCACTTAATCACGGCCGCACTAGCAGCAAATGACGGGCAATGACGGCCAATATACGTAGTACGGTCGCACGAAAGTCCGGCCGCGCAACGCATGGAAAATTAACGCATTTTTTCGAGAACGCTGAACCGCTAGTACTGACGTACAGAGTGCGCTGCGTCCGCATAGCGGCGTGTGTGCGTGATTAGGAGACGTCAGACCCTGCTCATGTCCGGCCAACATAACGTCCAGACACCCAAAGTTTCCTGGTTTGGATCCGTAAAAAATCACGCACAAAAATGCGCATCGTATGACCGTTAAAGCGCTTTCCGTGAAAAAACACGTCAATGCGTTCGGACGCACTTTTTGACGTTCGCTGCGAAAAATGCGTTCGTTTGACCCTGGCCTAAATCGAATTCTAGTTTCCAACAAAAAATGTAATCTCAATAAAATGAAGAGTGTGGTCATTCAGTCATTGATTTCTGCAATTAAAGGTTCGTCAGATTTGTTAATGGAATTAAGGACAGACAACACTCTACCGGAAAGCCGAATGGAGGATGCCTTATGCAAAAGAGATTGCTTTAAGAAAGCAGCTTTAAGGACATCCACCACCATTGAACAACTAGAAAAACAGGTAAGCGAACTGGAGGAACAAAGCGATGCATATGGGGACAAAATCATAGAATTACAGGATATGATTTTTAACTGAGACTGCCAGGGTTAAATCTTTGGAAAGTCTAAGAAATTAAAACAGTGTTTCTTGCTGCATAAACTTCCCCTTATCCCTACCGCTGTGAGAAAGAAAGGAGGGGGTGACGCTTCTTTATATTAGCAGTTTAAAAGATATTAAAAGATTAAAAATGCAATATATGTCAAAACTGGAATGTAAGGTTTGTGAAGGTTTTGAAAAGTGAAAGTTTTTGTATGACAGAAAGAAAGGCATGTCGCTACTGAATGGTTTATAGATGGACACTGTCTCCTTGGCAGGATATGTTAAAAAGCTCAGGAAGGATGAATTGTAAAAATTGGCAGAAGGCAAAATTTGCCTGGCTGTGAATGATGAACATGACGGCAGCCAGAGATAGAAAGTGATGGAAGTTGATTGAAGGCATATTGAAAGTGATTAGTCAAGAAAGAATCAGGTATTGTGTGCAGTAATAAATGGTAACCCATTCCATTACCCTCAGCTGCACCAGGACATCACCTGTTCCAACCAAGTCCCGTTGTGCCCTGATTCTGTTTCCCTTTGCACCCTTTCATAGTTGTTTTTGCCTATGTTCACCTTTTTGTGTCAACCTGTTTGTCTAGTTTTTCCTTTAACTATTGTATGGCAGTCTTAAAGAAATATTGCCACACTTTGGAAGCGCCCTTTTCTGAATGTTTAAACCCATGTTCATCAAGGCAGGACGATCAGCGCGAAGCTGAAAGAGAAACAAACAAACACGGGGTCGGGGTTAGAACCGATCCATCAACTGCTTGCAACGCAAGCGCACAGGCGATAAAACACAGGAGATCGCAAAAGTGAAAAAGTTTATTCAGGAACATGCGTGCACAACGTAGCGGAGTACAGCACAAGAGTGCAGGCGCGTCCAGTAAATAAGACACGGACAACCAACGCAATGTTTATTGAGTAATCAAAAGATAAACAACAGGGAGGGAATCCATGGGAGGAAACTACTTGCCTTCGAGTCCTTACTAAAATTAGAACTTTGCGTCATGGACTAGGAAAATTCCCCAATTTTACCACAGGACTCGGAGGCTCCTGTTTTGCCAATTCAAAGCTGGTCTCTGTCCAGTGTCGCATGGGACGTATTTTGAAAAGGCGAGCAGTAGACTCCCTAGACCAATCAGCGGAGCGCATGATGTCCTCCAGCCTACAACCAGCTGCCACCGCCAAGGAGGCCATGGTGGCATGGACCGAATGGGCCCCAGAGGAGGCGGTATCCACCCCAGTCAGACCCAGCAACCAGCGCACCCATCGCGCCAAGGTCGACGAAGACACGGGTCGATGAGGAGCACGTAACGACAGGAACAGAGGAGAAACCGCTCTGACACGGAACCCCACCAGGCGGTTCTCATAGACCCTAAGGCATCGAACCGGACACAACGGACGTTCTGGATAGGCTGGGAAAGACACAGATGAAATGGAAGTCTTAGTACGTCTAGTCACGTTGAAAACGACACCATCCGGTCCGAAGGAACGAGAAGGATAGTCCAGAGCCCAGACATCACCGACACGCTTACAAGAGAGCAAACAGAACAGCATCACTAGTTTTGCTGACAACTGCCGCAGGGACAGATCCCCATTGTCCAGCCAGGCCTCCAGGAAACGCAGTACCAGGGAAACATCCCACGCCATCGAGTACCGAGGAAGAGGGGGTCATTCGAAACGGGCCCCCTGCAGTAGACAGCAGACCAAAGGGTGCTGCCCTAAAGCTACACCTGCGAAACCCACATAGCCAGCAGAAAGTGCCGAGCGGTAGACATTCAGCGTGCGTAAAGCCAGACCAGAGTCAAACAAAGACGTCAGGAAATCCAAGACCGCGCTCAGAGAGACTGAAACGGGATCCTGACTCCGTCCCACACACCAAGCAGACCACCTGACCCAGGCAGATTTATAGGCTCCCCGGGTCCCGGGGGCCCATGCCTGTAACAGTAATTCCCCAGTCCGGATCGAAATGTCATGGCTTTGCCAGGCAAACCGGAAACCAGCCACGGCAGTAGGTCCAGGTTGCCTTCCGACACCAGGGGGTGAGGTGCATCCTCCGCGTCCAGTATGAGTTCCGGTCGACGGGGTAACATCCTGGGAACGTCAATCGCGATCTCCAGGAGGGCCGGGAACCAGGGTTGCGTTTTCCAGAACGGAGTAATCAATACCAGTGTCGCCATCTGAGTCCTGACCTGCATCACTGTCCGAGCAATCAGGGTGAACGGGGGAAATGCATAGTGGCACGTCCCGGATCAATCCTGTAGGAATGCATCCGCGCCCAACGCATCCGAGTCCGGTCTCCAGCTGAAGAACTCTCGAAGATGAGCGTTCAACCTCGAGGAAAACAAAGCCCATCGAAGAGGACCTCAGCGAGTTAATGTCCTCGAACACTGAAGGCGGTATCCGCCAGACCCCAGGATATGCCAGATGATGAGAATTCTAGTCGGCGACTGGAACTGGGCCTGAACCCAGAGACCGTGCTGGAGACAATAGTCCCAAAAATCCATCGCCATGAGCGATAGAAGTTCCTATCGAGGACTCCCCATGGCGTTGATGTAACGTACCGCCGGGAAATTGTCCAGTCGCAGGAGGATCCGGCGATGCGAGGAGTCCCTCGTGAAGCATCGAACCGCGAACAGACCCGCCAAAAGTTCCAATACATTGATGTGACAGGTCCGTTCCGCGGAAGACCACCGGCCCCCTGTCTCCACGCCGTCGCAGTGGGCTCCCCCTCTGAGGCCACTGGCATCGGAATCGATGGTGAGAGTCGGGGAAGGCGGAAACAATTGCTTGCCATTTCACAACGTCATCTGGGAGTGCCACCATGACAGGTCCGACTCTGTCAGGAGTACCACATCCGAGTAATCCAAACCCACCCAGAGGGAACGGGCCTCCAGGCGTTGGAGGGCCCGATGATGGAGAGGAGCCGGAACTATCGCCAGATGACCGATGACCCTGGCCAGCATCCTCAGAGTAGGCGCTGAGTGTCGGTGGAGAGAGGAAGTCACCTTGCGGATGTCCCGAATCTTGGAGGGAGGTAGGAACACCAACAGGTCGTGGGAGTCCAGCAGGAAGCCCAGGAACTCGATGCAGCGTGTTGTAACCAACAGAGATTTTTCTACGTTGACTAGGAACCCCAGTTCCTGAAGGAGGGATATCGTCCATCGGAGGTGTAGCAGGAGCATGTCCTTGGAGTTGGACATCAAGAGGATGTTGTCCAAATATATAATGAGGCGGACGCCTCTGGCCCGCAGGGAAGCGATCACCGGTTTCAGCAGCTTCGTGAAGCACCACGGTGCTGACGAGAGGCCGAACGGCAGGCAAGTGAAGCGCCACACTTGCTCTTGCCACATGAACTGGAGGAAGTCTCTGTGGGAAGAGCAGACCGGCACCTTCAGATAGGCGTCCGTCAGGTCTAGTTTGGCCAACCAGTCATCTCTCAGGAGGACGTGACGCAACGTGTGAATGCCCTCCATCTTGAAGTGCCGGTAGACGACCGAGAGGTTCAATTCTCTTAGATTGATGACCGGGAGGGAGCCCCCGCCTTTCTTGGCGACCAGGAATAAGCTACTGAGAAAGCCTCCCGAAGACGGTGGGGCCAGTTCTATTGCCCCTTTGGCCAACAGGTCCCGAATCTTTACCTGCACCAGCAAGTCTTGCGCGTGCGCAAAGTGGAGCGGCGCGGGGGGTCGTGTCTGTGTAGGCATGTCCACAAAGTCTATGGAGAAACCCCGTATCGTAGCCAAGACCCACGCATCGGTGGTGAGGCGTGCCCAAGCGAGAGCAAAATTGGCTAGATGGCCCCCTACTCTCTCCCCCGAATGAGGGATAATCTGAAAGGCGCTCACCTGAGGATCTCCTGTAGGAGGAGGATCTGCCTCCTCTGTAGGATCCGCCGCTCCAGGGTCTGGCTCTGGACGAGAAGAAGCGAGAGCCGTAGCTGGGGTTGTCGGCAGCATAGCGATCTGAATCGAAGGAGGAGCCTGACGAGCGGGAGGGACACCCGCAGCCGGCAGAGCGACCCCTGCCTCTGCCGGCCATGCGAGAGACCCGTCCCGGGAACACTCTCTTCATCGTGGCCTCCGCTTTGTCCAGCATGGAGAAGGACCCCTCATATGTGTTGAGCTTTTTTGCAAAAGGGTCACCGAAGAGCTGGCCATCCGCCTTCACTCCCAGGTCGGTGGTGGCCATTTGGGTCAAGTTGGTATCCATTTTGAGCAGGATAGTTTTCCTGCGCTCTGATGCTATCGCAGCGTTGGCGTTCCCTAGTAGGCAAAGGGATCGTTGTAGCCACTCCTCAATCTCTGAGGGGTCTAGTGGGGTATCAGACAGTTTGGCATGGGTGACAATATCTAGGGCCTTTACCAGAGGGCCAGTCGTGTCAAGTAATTTATCCTGACATGTCTTCATGGCAAAATCTATGCCCTTTTTAGCTAACCAACCTTTGTTTGCGACAAATTGTTGGAAGGCTTAGCCCGCAGGTTAAATCTGGTTCCCTTATCAAGAGGGCAGCGCATAACGCTGTCGACCCAGCATTTGACATGGGGCTGAGGGGACCAAGCAGTGGAGCTTGGGTGGGAAATCTCACGGGGGTTAAACATGGGATTTCCCGCTGGGTCGTAAATTGTATCCCCAACCTGCATAGGGGGCGGCTCCACATAAGGTCCTCATCATGCACCGGGCCGTATAAAGTAATGGAGTCATCTCCATCATCGCCCTCAGGATCACTTTCCCCTGCATTTGTCCCTCTTGGGACGAGACTCCAGGCGGCCGCCTTAGGTCTCTTAATCTCAGCCGCATTGGTTGCCCCCCAGTCAGGGGCTCTTTTGCGAGAATCTGGCTCGCGAATCAATAAAGGCAGTGCTGCGGGGATGCCAACCCTTCCATAAGCACCTGGGGATGTGATAAATAGGAATCACTAGGCCCTGAGGCCAGGGGGTCTAAAACCCTCCAAGGGGAGGCGTCCTGTGATAGCTCCTGAGGTTGGGAAGGTTCGTGTGCCTGGGCTATATTTCTCTGCAATGCCGCAGAGCATGAGGCTACCTGTTTTGCGGGTATTTGAAGAGCATTGACAGCCTCATCCATGGAATGTCTGAACGAATAATGGAGGTCTGCGACAGCCGCCGAGACAGACTCCGTGATGGAGGATCTGAGGGAGGCTTCAAGGGCCGCGAATTCAAGGAGCTCCCTGATTTTTTTTGCGGGGGGAGAAGGGGAAGTCCCCTCAGATATGGGTGCCCTGTGTTTGGAGCTTCTCTTCGACCCGGAGCCCCGGGCGGGGGAATGAGATGGGCTGCGGTGGGATTCGGACATCTTACTTTCAACGCGATTCAGCTCGGGATCGAAACAGCAAATGGCGCCGCGTGCGCACGAAGGGGCGTGTCCTAACACATGAGAGGAATCCTGGTCTGTCTCGCATGGGAAACTCTGCGATCCGAGCGCTAAACACACGCTGCGGCAAAAGGGTATGCCCAGCGCGAATTTTGAGCGATCCGAGCGGGGCCAAACAGGAGCATCAAGCGCCGGATCTGACCGTGAGGACCGTGGTCCCCAAGTCAGGTCCGGTGGGAGCACCGACCTCCCACGGCTATAACTGGAGGGTAACAGCGTCCCAAGCGAGCAGCGCTGACAGCAAACAAAGCACTGCAATTAAACACAGAAAAAAATACACTGCAATTAAAAATACAGAAAAATTCAATACAATACATAAATAAATACAGAAGTTTGGTAGAGCACAATAAAACTATACTTATCTGCCAGAAGAGCAGCAAAGAAAGAGGAGTGGTCTATCTCTGGACGGGACTATATTGATTGGCTGGGAGAGGGTGTGGGGTGTGTTCATCCCCTGTTGTGGGGGGAAGTTTGTTTTTTCGTATTGTTAACTCTCTGCTGCTATGAAGAAAGTAAAGAAAGAGATGGCAAAATAGGAGCCTCCGAGTCCTGTGGTAAAATTAATACCAATATCGATATAGCTATTGAAATTGAAGGAAATTAACTCATACACGCACATCAATGTTTCACATTGCAAATTTACGTTTCCTTTACCAGATACCAAGATCAATAACAAAGTTATCAAAGGCCGTGCAATAAAACATTCTGACAAAAGGAGTTGGATTTCATCTTAAAATAATATGAAAGAAGAAGAACCACAGAACATTGTATCTTTATAATCTGAAGAATCATCACTGTGCTGTTCTCGTATGGATATTTTATGCCAGATATCTAAAGGTTTGTTCTAATTGATGACTTTACTTTGTATTGTATATTCTATTATTTTGTATTGTATATTCTTGTTTGGTATGTGGTCACAATTCTCAGTTTTCAGGAGTAAGTAAATGAAGTTCTAATTAATCTACAGTATGTTTGACTCCAGTTTTAATTGAATGTGACCTATAGTATCATAAATATATTAGGGAGAATAACATACTGTAGATTAATTAAAACTTAATTTACTTACTCCTGAAAACTGAGAATTGTGACCACATACCAATACTTTTAATAATGTACTCAGGAAACCCTAATTGGTTTTTAATATATTTGTAAATCAGTATATAATTAACCAATTATTATTATTATTATTATTCTTTATTTATAAAGCGCCAGCATATTCCGCAGCGCTGTACAATAGGCACAGTATAGACAGGGTTACAATACAATACATTGAACAACATTTGACAAACAGTACAGGAGGAGATGAGGGCCCTATTCCCGTAGGAACTCACAATCTAGGAGGGTTGGGGTTGGAACCAAGTGGTTTAACTAGTCCCATTACTGTTACAGTGTGAGTAAAATATAAATAATGTTTTAATATGTCTAATGATAATCTCAGGGATATTGAATAAATAGCTTAAGTTAATGTTGCACTTAAATTGACTCTCAGCCTGTCCTCCCACACTTTTTATTTTGCTATGTTGGCACTGCCATCGCCTTCATTATCATCACTGTTTTTACAAAGAGTCTGGCAGTCATCAAGTACCTGCGGACTCAGTCCGTAGTGGATTGTGCACAGATCATAGGTAATTCATGGCCAGCACACAAAGACTGCTACCTAGAGAGTTCCAGTGGGAGCTAAGGTCCTCTCTTTCCTAGACACAGATGGTCACTGTGATAATGATTGTGATCTCACAGTGTGATGTTGCTGAAAGATGATTGTCCAGAAAGTACAGAATGGACATACTGATGGTTTGATGCCACCCTTTCCTGACTGCTAAGTGTCCATTCTGGATAAAGACTCCATTCTGAAACACAAAACTGCCTACGCTGGGAAACAACAATATTTTTTCTCTTTTCTTCAAAAAGACTGTGTCCTCAATTTTGCAACATACATTAACCCCCTTAGATGAGGGTCAGTTAGGAGAATGAGAATGCATCTTTTATGAGCAGGTGCTGAAAATAAATAATTATCTTTTAATTTCCTGTATGAATATATATATCTACTGTGATTCAAATACATATCTTAGCCAATATGCCCTCTTTTTAAGCTTTTCAATAATATGTGTACATATCTTCTAGCCACAAATCCTCTCGAAACTAGCCAATGGAATTTTAATTAGAAGCAGACATCCTGTATAGTTCTTGTGTTACTGTTACGAGGCAAAGTAGAAAAGTGCACGAAAAACGTTGTAATGGGCAGATATAGAAAAAAACATTTCTTTTGTCTTGTCAGAATTAATTATACATGATATACGTTGTGGGTTCAACTATGTCTGACGTTGAAACTGTCTATTGGCTTGTAATCTTAGAATCTATGTACATCACGTATACTACATAAGAAAATGCAACAGATAAACTGATCAGAGAGAAAGATGCCTGACTAAGGACCCTTGTTTCAGTGTCTTTTTTATCTATCTCTCTCGCTTGAGCTGTATCTAAATCGGGTCTACAAATGCAACAGGATCCCTTAATATCTTTGTCTCGCTATCCTGACAAGGGTTGATCATGACATACAGTATAACAGGTGTGTGTATGAAGTTTGTGGAGTGAATCTTAGTACAAGGAAACACACAGATAAAGATCTGACTCATGCTAAGTAGTATCAATGTTTATTTTTTTACTAAATTTTGGTTACGGAAATCATTCTTTTCTTGTTTAGTGGAATTTATATGGGAAATAGAATTTAACCAGAGCCCATGGGCTAAGTGTCTGTTCAAAGGATTTGATTGGTCTTTCGGCATAGGATCCTGGCTGGGATCCCTGGGCATGTCCATTCTGCATGGTAGTATGTACATCATGGTCTTACTGCTTACCTTACTAATTTGTTATAAGACTGCACCTTGTCCAGGAACCATGCGCTACAGCAGTGATTCTCCATAGGACTCCATGGAGAGCTGCGCTTCCAGGCCGCGAGTTCTGCGCGACCTTGCTCTCGCGAGATCGCGCTGCTTCAAGGAGTGATCACAGAGGGAGACTGGGAACTATTTGTCCCCAGTCTCACTCTGCTCCCTGTGATGTTCTCATAGTGGGGCGAGAGGCGAGTATGGGATTTAATGGAGTGGTTTTAGGGGGTGTTAAATGATTCTGCAAAAGTGGAATCAGTTACCACCAGTGTTTAGATGTCACTAAAATTTTGGCTTGCGCATCCCTGCGGTAATTAGCACTAGCACTTTGTAATACCTTACTTATCCTAATGCAAATTACTGATTGTGCATCCTATACTTAACATGGAAAGCCAAAGTGCAGTAAACTAGAGCAATCACGAATGAGCTAACTTTTTTTACGGGTTTAGCGTTAGGAAGGTAATATGGTGGCATGCGTTAATGTCACTTATCCTAGCGTTAATACCTACTCATACAAACGGTACTGTTAGCGTTCAGTAGTGCATAGGGCCCTGAATATCTGTTGTGAAGTTGTGTATGGAGTCACAATCAGCAGACAAGGTGCGAGATGAGGTACAAGCCAAGGTCAAAACCAAGACTTGTACAACAGTGAATGACATTGATAACACATGCAGGTGCCCATTTAATAATTGAGCATTAAAAATTTGGTGTCCTCCCTTTTTTTTTGGTATTTAAGATTTTTATTTTGCTTAAAGGAAATTGTCACATTCTGACCAGCAAGGTTGGCCTCACAGGGCCTGACAGCATACACATGAGAAATATGTAAAACATAAGGGAGGGGGGTCTTCAAAATGTCAAAAAGCATGGGAGGGGGGGAAACAATAAAAGTCAGCAGATACATTCCTGAAAAAAAAGTCAGCTTTCACTCAGCATGAGAATAATAAAAATAATAAAAAAAGTCTGCTTAGAATGTCCTCATGTAATAGTGCTATAAGAAAACACATCAGCAAAATGGGGTGACACAACCATCCTTAGGAGAGTCCCTCAAGGTGAGGAAATTCTCAAAGAGAAAATAAAAAATGTAAAAGTAAAACCCCAACCAAACGTCCATAGCATTAATGCGGTGAGAGCAAGGGAGTCCCGTAAAACAAAAAGCATAACGAGAAAGAAAAAGGTATCGAAGGGATCCCATCAGCCAGTATCCCGGAATGGGGGTTCTTGCAAGGTGGGTAGGGCGCAGTAAGGAAGGCCGGAATACGTTGACCATGTCAGCCCGCCACCAAGAAATAAAGCATGCAGCTCCGGTGGATGTCAGGCCGCCCAGTAATTTCTCTCATCGGTTTCTCGAAGCTGAGCCGTGGGTATATGCGGGGCGAGAGCCGGGGCAGTAGATCCAGTTTGCGTCTTCATCTCTGACGACAAGGTGGGGTCCCCTTCCACCTTCGAGCTCCAACCAGGATCCCCAGGCCATGTCAGCTCTCTGCCTGGCTTCGTGTGGTCCGACGATCCACGTGCAGCGAACATATCGGGGCCGCACCACAACGTCTTCCCAGCTTCCAATAATGTGAGCGGTAGCATCGTGGTCTTCGGGTCATCTTCCGCCTCCACTGGGCTGGCAGACTCCATCAGGGCTGCACATCTGTGCTCACCAGCCTCCAGTCGGGAACCTCCAAGTTGACTGCCGATCGAAGCAGCCGCACTCCTGCAGCTTCGCAAGGCCTCAGTAAAGCACTGCAGTACTCACCGCAGTACGCCTCGCGTCAGCGGACGTCCATCGTCCTTCATCTGCAGCAACAAACCTTCCAGGCACGTGAACGCAGCCTCCAGGCCGAATTCAGGGAGGAGCGACTGGGCATCTATCCACTGACCGAAGGGCACTCCGGCCGTCCCCTCCACCAGGTCTGTCACAATGGCTGGGAGATGGGGGCCCTCCTTCTCCCCAGCCTACTCTTATTCAAGGTGCAGGTTTCGGGGTCAGCAGGGGCACCACGGTGCAGAGCAAGGCCCCAAGATGGCTGTTCGTGTATCACACCGGCCGGGGATCACTCAGGGCTCCCAGTATAAGTGCAAAGAATCTGCGCAGAAAGGTCAGCTTAAAGTTCCATAAGGAGCAGGCAATGACGGAGCTCCACCAAAACACGTCTTGCTCCCTTCACAGCCAGCCACGCCCCCCGGTGTCCTCCCTTTTAAGCACAGCAGTGTGTGATGTCATAACGTCTCCCTGCAGACAATGACGTGGATCAGTCCACTGGGACGGGAGGGTAAGACAGCTGTGGGGTGCGATATGTTGCCTTGTGGCATTTAAGCCAGCCTGCTCGTGGATGGACGTGGGCATTAAGGGGTAAAATGACGAAAAATCTGTGTGAGCGCATCCATAATAATCATTATCGTACACATAACAACTGTGTGGTTAGGAGACCCTGCAATGCTAGACTCATTCTCGATCCAAGGGAGAGCATGTTACAAGCAATGTGTTACAAAATTCCTAAGGGAAGGTTGTTTAGATTTATATATTTTTCAAATTTTCCCTTTATGATTTATTTAAAAATCTTTTTATTGTTTTATGTACAGGTTTAGAAGCTAAAATTAAGACATATGTTTATAAAATAAATGTGTGTATTTTTTTACAATGAGATAATTCATTGTAAGAATTCCTGTGCAATATCCAAACTGTGTTGTTGGGTGTTTTCTGTTCCAGGTGTTTGCTATTCATATCTTCTTGCCAACAGTAGCAGAGGCAAAGGATAAATGGCCGAATTCCAGATACCATATACTAGATGGAAGGTGGGAGATATGATGGAGTAATTTGTAGAATTGGGACTTAAATTTTATCAACACCACCCAGGACCCTGCCAGGTGACATGTCGTGAGGTCTAAGCAGGCATTGAGTAGCTCAAGAAATTTCTGTAATCCTTGGTATGAACAAAAGAAAATCTGAGAGGGACTGTGGTTTTACCGGGTTATACAAAATCAGGGTTATTTACGAAGTTTGGAATTTCTGATAGTATTAATAAAAAAATTATTATTATTTCATCTTGACGGTTTTGTCGGTGACATTTCGGTGCTCTGTGGATAACCCCTAAAGTCTCTGGCCATATATACCCTGGGCGTCATTCTCTCAGTGCCATGTTGTAGCACTCCTTATCGTATTGTGCTTACCTGTGTGCCGATTCCTTGTTTTTTTATTTTTCCTGTGGATGTGGCTTGTATGACTACCCTTGTTGTGCATGACTTCTGGCTTGTCTGACTCTGATTCTCTCTATATCCCATATTGGTAGGCCTATCCTTAGATAGTTCTGTATTCTGGCCTTTCTAAGGACCAGCAGCTAGGTTCTTACTTAGTTTCTGTGTTAGGGTTGTCTTGTCTCCTTGTTTTCATGACAGTTAGTTGATAAGCTATTGAATTGTTTGACAAGTCTCCAGAGGTCTAGTCCTAAAAAATGAAGTGTGGGAACTCTCCAAGATTTCTACTCCTCAAATAACCATTGACATGTCGCACGTAACTCACCACTCCACATGCTAATTTGATATCAATATTTAAAGATAAAGATAGACTGGGTTTTAGGGAATCCTTACAATAATTGTAATAAATATCATATATATTGGGTAACTTAAGAAAACTTATGATTGGTACTCGATAACAGCTTCTCCTAGTGTGGGCAAAAGGAAACTCCGTTCCTTCTGAGAAAATAGTGAAGGAACTGCATTCCAATGAGATTCTGCTCAACTTGACCCCGAAATTCCTTCATTGGTTTGGGCAAAAGGCAAACCATACTGTTATCCCTCGGTGATAAGGAGAGCTCTTTTGACGCACCTGTAATAACACAGAATAAAATTTCTTTGGGGTCCTTTCACTGGTCAAGTGTGATCCCATGATGCTGCAGTAATGTGATCATGACATGTGATCATGTGTGCCTCTCACTCAAAACTCCAGACAGTCATATGGGCTAAAGAAGTGAACATCAGATGCAGTGTCCACACATTAAGATGAAATGACCATGTAATGGTTAATATATAAGTTACAACCAGGAGTTGTCTTTTAAGTCATGAAGGGCTGAATTGCAAAAATAACAGCTGTGTCACCAGGTAATCCATCATCAGTGGCGTCACTAGGTTTGGTGTCACCCGGTGCGGTAACTTATGGTGTCACCCCCCCCCCCGAGTTATACAGATTTTTTTAACTACTCTTACTCCTAAATCAGTACTCCCAGTACGCCAAATTTTTGCCAACTGCCAGCAAGTATGGTGCCTGTTCGAAGGCAGTGAAAGCACACATGGATATATATTGCCCCCAGCAGCTCTGTATATATTGCCCCCAGCAGCTCTGTATATATTGCCTCCAGCAGCTAACCCATGGATATATATTCGCCCCAGCTCACATATGGATATATTGCCCCAGTTCACAATTATATATTGCCCCCAGAAGCTCACCCATGGATATATATTGCCCCAGCTCACATATGGATATATTGCGCCTCAGCTCACATATGGATATATTGCCCCAGACCAGTTCACACATGGATATATTGCCCCAGACCAGCTCACACATGGATATATTGCCCCAGACCAGCTCACACATGGATATATTGCCCCCAGACCAGCTCACACATGGATATTGCCCCAGCTCTCATGAATATGCCCCCAGCACACATGGATACTGCTCCAAGCACACATGGATACTGCCCCAGCTCACATGGATATGCCCCAGCTCTCATGGATATGCCCCAGGAGCTCTCATGGATATGCCCCAGCAGCTCTCATGGATATTGCCCCAGCTCATGGGTAATGCCCCAGCTCATGGATATGCCCCAGCTCATGGATATGCCCCAGCTCATGGATATTGCCCCAGCTCATGGATATTGCCCCAGCTCATGGATAATGCCCCCAGCTCATGGATAATGCCCCAGCTCATGGATAATGCCCCAGCTCATGGATATGCCCCAGCTCATGGATAATGTCATAGCTCATGGATAATGCCCCCAGCTCATGGATTATGCCCCCAGCTCATGAATTATGCCCCAGCTCATGAATAATGCCCCCAGCTCATGGATAATGCCCCAGCTCATGGATTATGCCCCAGCTCATGGATTATGCCCCAGCTCATGGATATGCCCCAGCTCATGGATAATGCCCCCAGCTCATGGATAATGCCCCAGCTCATGTATAATGCCCCAGCTCATGGATAATGCCCCCAGCTCATGGATAATGCCCCCAGCTCATGGATAATGCCCCAGCACATGGATATGCCCCAGCTCATGGATATGCCCAGCCCCAGCAGCTCATGGATAATGTCCCCAGCTGACCTCCTGCGTCGCGTGTTCTGCTCCCTCTGAGCGTCCGGCACTTGGGCTTGGGTGCTCGCCTGGGGGAGCCACGTGACCAGCCGCGATCTTGCGAGAACTCGGCTGGTGACGTGTTTTCCCCAGGCGAGCGCCGAAACTGCATAGCTTCGGACGTTCGCAGGGAGCGAACACGCTGCGCAGGGTGAGACACCCGCCCTAAGGCCGGGTGTCACCTAGTGCGGGCCGCACCCCCCGCCCCCACGTAGCAACGCCCCTGTGCATCATGTCTAAGGTCCGGTTCATTCATGAAATTTAGAATTTGAGAATACTGGAATAGATGGCACATATTCAGATAAATGGTTGCTGTTCATAAAACCAAACAAACCACAAAAACTCAGCCATGGTTTTATTTTTTCTAATGCTGGATTTTGGCCCAGATTTTGGTAAACTCCGGAATCTATAAAATATGTTTTCAATAATGGTAATTGTTTTACAGAGACAGTAGCATAAAAAAATACAAAACAAAAGTGAAAGTAAACATTCTCCATTCACAAGTGCTGAATCAATCTCACGGCTTTACGCGGAGTTTGTCCCTTGTCGTTTAAACACCGATAAAACATTAACCAAGGGACCCGCAACACCGACTACTACATAGCGATGGCATGTCTCGGGTTCCTGGCCGCGTTCCTCACCCTGCTGCACCAAACGGGTAAGTTTTACCTTTTGTTTTGTTACAATTTGCACTGAGTCTCCAGGAGAAAAGGAGGGACAGAGGGAGTTGTCGGGAAGGCCTCGCAGTGATTGTTCTACCTGTATGTCCGGTCGCTGAACTTCCTGGTATATCACGATAAATCTAAACAAAACTGTCAGGTAATTAGTATATATACGGAGCTCCGCTGCTGTCACCGGCAACAAAAACATTATTTTACTCCAACAAACAACAACAGATGAACAGACAAGTATTTGAAATGTATTCATGAATAAAATGAGAACGAAAAGAAGACAACGGGTGACAACTGCGATAAAACAGAAAAGCGGTGGAAGTACAATTCAAGGATTTTATTGAAGCAAATAAAAAATCCGTCATTAATCTGAGCAGTTTGCAGCACTAAATTCCCAAAGCTTCTGCGTTTTATCTGTACATTACGAGGATTTCTAGCAGAAATTAAGTCATAGAGTAAAACAATTCCCTATTTTTGTTCCAGGGTGAAACGTTCCATTTTGAGACATTATTATATATAAAATACCTGATGCACAAATTAAGATATTCATGTTTATAATCCAAAATGTGTTTAATTCCAGCATATGTTGCTGTAAAATGTCATATTCATTCAGAGCTGGTTCATTGTCATCAGGTAAATACAAGGGGCTCTATTCCATAGTTGTTACTAATGTAGCATCTCGATATGTAATCGTCAGCTCTAGGAGAAGTAAGTTTAGCGTCTGGCATCGATATTCCAATCCTGACGCTCCGCTGGTTTGAAAATGTTTGGAGCCTCACAGCTTGCCTGAGCTTCCTGTACTTTGCACCTCCTATACTTAACATGGGAGCTCAATCTATTTTTTCTGTCTCGATAAGTGAGGTATTACTAAGTGCTGGCGCAAATTATCGTCGGGAAGTTCAAGCCAAAGTTTTAACACCTTCTAAAAGCTGGTGTTCAATGATTCTGCAAATGCAAAATCATTTAACATGCCCTATATCCCCCATCCCCCATTAAATCCCATACTCACCTCTCATCCCACAGCGAAAAGGGTGGCCCGATCCACCGCTTCTTCTCCCTGTGAGCAGAGTGAGACTGGAAACAAAGAGCCCCTGGTCTCCCACCAGAATCACTCCGCGGAGCAATGTGCTCTCACAAGAGCAATGGTCGCGCAAAGCTCGCAGCCTGGAAGCGCAAGCCTCCATGGGATCCTATGGACTCCAGGAGCTGATACTCTCAGTGGTGTGGCAGCGTTACTGCGGGTATCCGGGACGTTAGCGTTGCATTTCAGGGTGAGGTGCTGAGATAGCAGCTTCCCCGGAATACGACTTTAACATGGAGACAGTAAGGGAAAATCTGCAGGCGCACATTATCCTGCTTACCGTATCTATGGTACCATCAGGCTTGGAATAGGGCATAAGGATTTTTGTCACCCCAGGCAGCAGCACATTTTTGCCACCCATAGCCCCTTATGCCCCAAACCATATGCATTCCTGCACATAGGGCCTGCCGTCAAGGGGTTGAGAGCCCATGATATGTTCAGGGGTCCAGTTGCTACTGGAAGCCCTGTCCTTTGCCAAACCTTGCGCAATTGTCCAAGTGTCACAAATGTAAGGGTCCCTTCCATGCTGCGATACTAAGAAATTTCCTGCTGGGCTGCAGCATCTGAGGCTGGTAAGAGCATTCGGACTCAAGACTGAGGGAGCGATTAGTACAGTCTGCATTAGACATGTGCACAGCACAAAATTTCGTTTTGAACTAATGGATTAGTCCTAAAATGCAATTTATTTAGTTGCTAAAGAAATTAGTTTTCAGTTCTTTAGTATGAAAACTAATTTCGTTCATCCGAAAACCAGTGGATACAATTACTATTGTAATGGCTCCTCAGAGGGCTGAGATCGCTGCTTGTTACAGTATCTCTCACTCTCAGCACAATGTGGGCCATATTACATAGTTAGTGCTAACTTAACCAGAGCTGTTGTAACCTTCCCAGAGCCATTATAGCCTATGGAGGTTTTCAGTTTACAACAGCTCTGGTTAAGTTAGCACCAACATTGTAATACTGCCCCGTGTCAGGCAAAGCTGTTACAGTAACTGACTGCTGCTCATCACAGCGCTCAGAGTTTCTGTAAAACTAGTAAATAATAAGAGGTTAGAACAATATTATTTCCTTGTTTTACTGAAACTCTGAGCGCTGTTACAGTCAGTTACTGTTACAACTGAGCCTGATACATTGTACTGAGAGATAATGTAACAAGCAGCCGATCTCAGCGCTCACAGCCACTGGATTTAGAGGGCTAAAAAAAAAGGCTCCTCTCTGTATAATGTTTAGAACATCCTCCTGCATTAATTAATACCCCTCTTTGTATAAGGTAGATAACATCCTCCTGCATTAATGTCCCTCTCTGTATAGAACATTCTCCTCAATTTATACCTTTCTCTGTATAATGTATATAACATCCTCCTGCATTAATACCCCTCTCTGTATAATGCATAGAACATACTCCTGCATTAATTAATGCCACTCTCTGTATAGAACATCCTACTGCATTGGCATGTGGAGTGTGCAGAACTTCGGATGTTGCGATCTTCATTGCTGGTCTCCTTCACTCATCAATGTAATATCACAAAAAGGACTGAAACTAAAATGTAGTGCATTTTATTTTAGTTTCTTTCGTTTTTTGTACTGAGCAGTTTCGTTTCTCTTGAGTCATACTAAAACTAAATTATCCCAAAATTCGGACTAAATCGTTTTAGTACTAAAACGAATGCACATGTCTAGTCTGCATCAGATAGTGGAGCAGACCAAGTACCCACCAGGGAACCATGGATTTAGCATGGTGAGCAGATGAAGGAGCAAAGGGTTTCATTTTTACGTGTAGGGTTATTGAAAGAGAATCGAAAAGTCAACGTACGTTCGGTGACTTTTCATTCTCTTCAATACAGTGCGATTTGGCGATCCCTTGTTTGGCGACCCTGTGGTGTATTCAGCAAGCACCACAGGGCCGTCGTAGTGCAGGGAAAAGCCACCGCAAACCCGACGAACACTCACCGCAAAACCCAGGCGAATGCACACCAAAACCTGCAAAAACATCTGGATTAACCCCGCTGAACACGCCGAAGAAACCCGAGCAGCTGGCGATCACAGCGCAGAGCAGCCGCCGGAAAAACCTGACACCGCAGACGAATGGAGTGAAAAAAAAAAAACAGTTTGCTTGAGTGTTTGAAAAGTGAAACGCTGTTTGCAAAGAAACTACAGAACCAAAATATCTGGAATTTACATATAAAATCCAATGAATGATAATAAAAAGGGCTGTTCCAGAAAAAAGAAAAAACGATTTAAAAAAACCCCGGAAAAAAAGTCTTTTTGCTGCAGAATATTATAATTAACGGTTTATTAGATATTAAATTAAAACGGGAATATTTTTAACATTGAAGCCTATGGGATTCGCCTGAATAAACCTATCGAATTAAACCACCGAACAGCAGGCTAATTCGGCAACTTTTCACTGCTGGTTTTTGTTCTCTGAATAGCCGAAAGGCCAAGAAAGGTAACCGAACGCTGATTTACGGTTACCTTCCGGCAGCCATTTGGATCTCTTTGGATAACCCTAATAGTGTACTAAATGGGCTGTTGAGGGAAAGGGAGTCCCCGACCAGTGGCTCAGTCAGGGACCAAAAGGTTTCTCTAATGGCAGCCCTGCCTGCAAAATCAAAGTAGCAATGCGTGTATATTTATGTGTATATATCATTATGAGAAAACACAGGGGAGTATTTTTTTATGGTCAGGAAATATATATATATATACGGTATATTAGAGAGAGAAAGAGAATAAATCATGGAAGTAAATTATGAAAATGATTGTTTCAACATGATCCCAAATTGCAGTCTCTATGTGTCTCTTACCGTTACTCTATTACCTGATTTTCTAGAGGAAAATGGTGGAGCTGGTCCCTTAACGACACACCTAACTTCCAGTTTATTGCCGGCACACTCATTATCTGTGGCACATATGGGAAGAACTGCAGATTGAAGATAAAACAAGGCAGAGATCACAGTCCAACCTCAACACACACACAGTCCTCTCATTCACCCTGATGAAAACAACCTGTGTTCTGAACCAAAAGCACAGAGGAGCCACTGCTTAGTTTGTGGTGCCTTCATTAGATTGTGGATTCCACATCACCTTGTTATAAAGAAACCCAATTGACCATTAGAAATATACAGTATATGCCACTGCTTTATCTCTGTATCTCCCTACAGGTGCTCTCCTAAAGATCTCCACCTCTTCCCCTCAAAGAGCATTAGCTGGATCCACTGTTCTCTTCCATTGCATCTTCTCTGGACAGGGTTCCACTGCAGATCCTCGATTCCTTGTCATAATGTGGTTTTATCAAGGAAAGGAAATAGTAAGATATCACGATCAAGTACAAATTTCCCACCCGAGGGTCACATTCGATGAACGAGCTGCAAGAAGCGGCAACGCGTCCATATTACTGTCCGACGTGAAGATCGAGGATGAAGGAATCTACTCATGTTTGGTGATTTACAGTCTAGAAAGGACCGAGGCGGATATCATACTGGATGTTCTAGGTAATGACTGTTATAACTTTTAGTAGAAAAGCAAACATAAAAATAAATTAGAGATGTTCTAATTTATTGGAGACATCCCACTGGATCTAGATTCTTGGCCTACACAGCTCACATTTTAATTCACAAAAAGATACAGGGATTTGGAATCACTAGTTTTACAGTCAGTTTAATGGATGCCATGGGTCAATGTGTATTTACTACTTATTCATGATATGTTGGGATAGTCTGTGGGAGCTGGAGGTAAGTTTTGCACAACACATTCTTGGTGTCTAGATGCCCCTTCGTTAAGGTGATCATGATAACATTTAGTTAAGAAAACGTGGTGGGGCTTAGATGACATTCCAAGGGGCTAAGCGACTCTATGGTCCTCAGAGCCAGAGGAGAACAGAAACCAGAATAAACCAAAATGAGACACAAAAGCCAAGTCAGGGGCATAGGGATGAACAAGGTCAAGACAAGAAAGTCAAAAAGAAAAGATAACGAACATTCAAGAGGTTCAGAAAACTGGAAGCACAATATAGCAGTGAACACTAGCTGTCTATTGGCTGGTGTCATCCTGGAATGTGCATAGAGACGACATGTGAGATGACGCATTGGTGGTCACTGGTCATGTCAGCTACTGTATGTGACATGAAGGGAGACACAGTGACAGCAGAGATACCGGTAATGTGACGCTTGTACTGCAAGGCTTTAACTCTTGATATCCTGGTGAGAATTCACAGCTCGATGTTAGATCTAGCATCGATCTTCAGTGGCTCTTGGCCATTGTGGTTTGCTGTAGAAACATCATACAACATGAGGTTTATCTGCTGAGATTTTGTAACAGAGTAAAGCATGTTTGTGTAATATGTTCATTTGTTATTTTCATATTTCCCACTCTGCAAATAATTCATGTCACTCACGCCTAATGGCAATTTCTCTTACAGTTTCCCCAAAAATCCAGATTCCAGATAAATCTGTACATGGTGATAAAGAGAAAACGCTGGTCTGTTCTGTTAGGGATTTTTACCCTGGGGATATCACCATCACCTGGCTCCGAGATGGAGAGATTCTCCGGAATTCCTCTTCAAGCAAAAGACAGATAAATGAAAATGGGACTTACAGTGTTGACAGCACGGTGACCATAACTCCCGATCATGAACGCAAGAAGCAAACCTTCTCCTGCCGAGTCCAACATGAATCTCTCCCAGTGGCTCTACAGGATGACTTCCAGCTTGTGTATAAAGGTAAATGTCTACTCATGTTTCTACTCATGTTTTGATAATCTCTACATGAATTGAATGATGTTTGAAGGGAGATGATGAAGGGTGTTCAGGAAGCTTAGAATATGTTGGACATGATGGATATTCAGTCATTACACATAAGCATTGAACATTACAAATAAAAGATGTGGCTTAAAAGGAGACCACATCAAGACAATGGGAGAGATTCTCTAATGGGCGTTATGATCACAACAGGAAGTCTCCATATTGTGAGAAGATCCACCACATTCACATTGCATCCCATATGATGGAGCTAATTCCTAATGGGAGTAATGGCCGGGGAAAAAGCTGTTGGTGGTGGCTGCGAGAGTTGGGTTGACCTTGTGCACAAACTCACACCCAAGACACCATTAGAACTCATACTATATTTATGATAAATTCATTTGTAAGTTCTTATAGATTTTTACAGATATAATTTGTTGTGTCGCTTTGGTGACTTGCAGAACCTATCAGAACCAGCAGCAGTAGCACTGTCAGAACCAACAGCAGTAGCATTGTGTCAGAACCAGCAGCAGTAGCACTTTCAGAACCAGCAACACTACTTGTGTCAGAACTGGCAGCAGCAGTACTCTTGTGAGAACCAGCAGCAGTAGCACTCTGTCAGAACCAGCAGTAGCACTGTGTCAAAACCAGCAGCAGTAGCACTGACAAGAGTACTGCTGTTGGTTCTGAGACAGTGCTACTGCTGGTTCTGACAGAGTGCTATTGCTGCTGGTTCTGACAAGAGTACTGCAGCTGGGTGTGATGAGTACTGCTGCCGGTTCTGACAAGGGTGCTGCCGGTTCTGACAAGGTGCTGCAGGGTCTGACAAGGGTGATGCAGGTTCTGGCAGAGTGGTGCTGCTGGGTCTGACAAGGGTGCAGCTGGTTCTGACAGTACTACTGGTTCTGACAGTGCTGCTGGGTCTGACAAGTGTGCTGCTGGTTCTGACAGTGCTGCTGGTTCTGACAAGGTACTGCTGGTTCTGACACTGCTGCTGGTTCTGACACTGGTGCTGGGTCTGACAAGGGTGCTGCTGGTTTTGACAGGGTGCTGCTGGGTCTGACACTGCTGCTGGTTCTGACCTGGTGCTGCTGGTTCTGACCTGGTGCTGCTGGTTTTGACAGGGTGCTGCTGGTTTTGACAGGGTGCTGCTGGGTCTGACAGGGTGCTGCTTGGTCTGACCTGGTGCTGTTGGTTCTGACAGGGTGCTGTTAGTTTCAGGCCATCTTGCAGCAGCCAACGGCAGCCCAATTCCATCTTTCTTTCCGCTGTGCCTCTTTCCATCTGCCCCATGTGCCTCTTTCCATCCGCTCTCTGTACCTGTTATTACTTTCATCTGCCCTCTGTGCCTCTTTCCATATGTCGTCTGTGCATCTTATTACTTTCCTCTGCTTTCTGTGCCCCTTTCATCTGCCCTCCGTGCCTCTTATTACTTTCTACCTGCCCTCCGTGCCTCTTATTACTTTCTACCTGCCCTCTGTGCCTCTTATTACTTTCCTCTGCCCTCTTCTTAACTCGGCCTCATCTTTCTTTCCTCTGCCTTGTCTTTTTTCTTCTGTACTTCTTCCTTGTTCTGTACCATCACGTGGTGCCTGCTTGTCATCACACATCCATCACGTGGTGCCCGGGCGTCCTCACGTGCCCCCATGCGTCACCAGAAGACGCTGCTAACGGGGAACCACGAGTCAACACTGTTGGCAACACAGTCCGCCAGCCGCCACTGCTTGGCTCCCCCTCCGGTGGCGGAATGTCATGGCCCGGTCGCAAGTGCGACCGCTGCGACCATGGTAGTTCTGCGACTGGTCTGAGGCCTTGCTTACATTTGTTCCAGTCAGGCTTTGTCTGAGGCCTTGTTTACATTTCATTTTCACTTCATAAAGATGCTGCTGGGTCTGACAAGGGTCTTGCAGGTTCTGACATAGTGCTGCTGCTGAGTCTGACAAGGGTGCAGCTGGTTCTGACAGTGCTACTGGGTCTGACAAGGGTGCAGCTGGTTCTGACAAGGGTGCAGCTGGTTCTGACAGTGCTACTGGGTCTGACAAGGGTGCAGCTGGTTCTGACAAGGGTGCAGCTGGTTCTGACAGTGCTGCTGGGTCTGACAAGGGTGCAGCTGTTCTGACAGTGCTGCTGGTTCTGACAGTGCTGCTGGGTCTAACAAGGGTGCAGCTGGTTCTGACAAGGTACTACTACATTTCATTTTCACTTCATAAAGATTGTAAATGTGTGTATCACCTTTAAGATTGTTAAAAAGTGACTTTTGGGGCCCAAAACAAAACAGGTTCACCAATAAACTGAAATACACTAAGTTAACCTGAATTTTATCAGTTTATAAATCACAATAATTCACTTTTTAATAAGTAAAGCGCAAGACCCCGGTTAACACACAGGAGTCTATTTCTGTTCTTAGCAATTACATCTTGGAAACTGCTTCTTAATCACACGTAGAAAATGACTGGAACTTATTTATATAGTGAGTTAAATATTATATAAGCGCAATGAATCTGGACTGAAGAAAAAACAAACAGGTCTTTTATCACAAACTAATATGATCTTTAATTAAAACAGATGCGAAGTGGAACAGAATCATCGTGATTTGTGGAGCTGTAATTTTGGTGATGATTGCAGTGATTCTATTTATTTTCATTTTCCGGAAGCTGAAAAACCTCAGAGAAGGTAGGACGCTGCTAACCAGTTAATCTCTTATAAAGTGTCACATTACACATTATTTACATGAATCAGAATGCATTTTCCGGGGCCCCACAATGGACAACCCTGAATTGAGCTTAAATACAAGGGCCTTAAAGGTATACTGTATTTAAAAACAGAGTTCCCTTTTTTTTGCCCTTCAATGAATGAGCGGAGGCTGGTAGCAATTATTTTTTATCTTTTCTTTTATTTCTGGTGATTTTATTCATCTTTTGTCCCTCTCCGCGCACAGCTCCTCCTCTTTGGCTCAGGGACTCCCGAACCCAGAAGATCCCTAATCTTTTCTGCATAATTTGTGCTCCTATACAACTTGCTTGGAGTAGGACTACAAATTGAGGAACACTATGGAACTTACATACACAGGTTCCGTAGCGCCTGCGCAGAGCAATGGATCGGAGCTGCACGCGCATGCACAGATCTGATCCAGCGGCTGCCTCTCTGAGTGGTCTCAGAGTGTGACGTCGGCTGCTCTATGTGTGTGATGTCACGTGACCGATCTTGTATAAATGAGACTGATTCTGTAAATATTGTCTCTGACTCCAGCTGCAGGGTTTTATATATTTATTAAGAGATCATCTTATAACAGGTTCTAATCTACAGTTCTGCTAACTAGTCCGTGTCCATGTGACTCCTCCCCTATATCCTGCTGAGCTGCAGTGTAACACATATATCCTTCCCCCTGGTTACAAACACTCTCCTTCCTGGGTCCACACATATTGATACATCTTTCCCTTTTTGGGAAAATGGAAGTTGTTTCCTTTAGCTCAAGTCTAGGAGGTAGATGGATCGTGAAACGGATTCTTGTAGTGGGTCACATGTTAGTCCACATAATCATTTAGATATGCTGGTTTTAGGATGGATCTCCCGCTTCTAGTCTGGGTGTTTCTGTATCCTTGTGGTTGTTCTCGTAGAACATTGGTGTCATCCCCCAGTCTTTCTGTGTCTGATATTTCACAGTGTGGTTCTTCCTGATCTTCTTCTGGGGTATTTGCTATTGATGGCTGGTTTGTCTCGTCCGTGTCTTGATTGCTACTTTGGGTCCTTATTTGAGGCCTGTATTGTCCAGTGCCTCTCAGGTGCCTCCTATTTCTTCTCAGAACTTGTCCTGACTCTGTTACAACTTCATAGGACCTGATTCCAGCAGGGGCTCTTAGGCAAGCTTTCCGCCACTCTTTTCCCTGGTTAATTGGTGGTTGTACCCACACCTGTTCGCCAACATTTAGAGGCCGCAGGTCTTTGGCTCCCCTATTATATTGAGCGGCTTGCAATGCACGTTGTTTTGTGCATAGAATTTGGTGCCTGTCATTCATCCCGTGATCCTTCATTAACAGACTTCCTCTCATGGAAGTAACGATTTGGTCCTTCGACCCATCAGTCTTTGAGCAGGACTGCACTCCAGACCTTGCGTTGGTGTGTTGCGATGATCCAATAATGCTAGGTAGGGATCATTACCAGAGGACACAGCCTTTTGCAGGAGTCTCTTGGCCGTTTTTACTGCCGACTCTACCTTCCCATTGCTTTGGGGGTATCCTGGTGATGAGGTAATGTGGTCAAAGTCCCAATTCATACTGAATTCTTTAAACTCCATCGAAATAAACTGGGGTCCATTATCTGAACATACAGTGTCTGGGATTCCATATCTGGCAAAATGAGCCTTCAATTTTCTTATCACTGTTGTTGATCTTGTATCCTGAATCTGGTCTATCTCCCAGAAGTTAGAGTCATAGTCCACCGTTATTAAATACTCGTGTCCGTGGAATGTGAACAAATCAGTACCGATCTTTTCCATGGTCTAGTTGGGATCTCATGAGGCATCAAGGTCTCCTTTTGTTGTTTAGTATCAAATGACCGGCATATGTCACATTGGTCAATGTACTCTTTCAACTGCGCATTCATTCCTGGCCAGTAAACAGATTCCCTGGCTCTACGTAGACATCCTTCCACGCCGAAATGTGAAGAATGGATCCGAGACATAATATCAGATCAAAGTTCAGATGGTATAACAACTCGCTCGCCTTTGAATAGTACACCATCCTGTACATTCAGTTCATCACGTATGTGGTAAAATGGTGAAGCCTCTAGAGGTACCAGTTCCTTTGCATGAGGCCATCCCCTCAAAACAATGTGCTTGTAAAGTCTTGTCTTTATCGGTGCTTTTTTGTATAGCGTCAAGTCTCCTGTTTGAGATGGGTAGATATTGGAGCATGTTTACCGTTTCAATCTGGTGCTCCACTGAGCCCTCCACGGAACCCTCGTCCAGATAAGCCCTACTCAATGTGTCTGCCACTGCCAGAGACTTTCCTGGGCAGTATCTGATACATGCATCGTACATTTGAAGACGTAACATCATACGCTGAAGACGTCAGGGTGCTTTAAGTAAAGGTTTCTTCATAATGCTTTCAAGGGGCTTATGGTCGGACTGTACAGCTACTGTTTGTCCAAATGTGAATTGATGAAATTTTTCCATGCCAAAGAGGACTGCTAACAACTCCTTCTCAATCTGGGCATAACCTTGCTCTGTCTCCGTCAATGCTCTGCTTGCAAAAGCTAACGGTTGCTTACTCTGCATCAGTGCTGCTCCCAGACCTCTCTCTGACGCATCGCATTGTAGTTCCAATGGTTCTTCTGGGTTATAATACTTGAGTACTGGCGCACAACTGATTTTTGATTTGATCTGCTGAAATGCCCCTTCCTGCACTTCAGTCCACTCCCACACTGCATCCTTCTGGGTTAGTTGGCGCAGAGGTTCACCTGCATCTGATATGTTCTCACAAAACCTTGAAAGATAGTTCACCATCCCCAAAAATCTCTGTACTCCTTTAACGTCTGTGGGTCTGGGCATTTCAGTAATGGCTTTTACTTTGCTGGGGTCTGCTTGAAGTCCCTGGGCTGACAATAAGTGACCAATATAAGGTACTTCAGTTTTTCTTAACTGGAATTTCTCTGGATTTAGTTTGAGCTGTCGTTCTCTGCAACGATCTAGTAACTTCCTCAGCTTCTGATCGTGATCTTTAATGGCTTCCACATCAGTTTCTCCTCCTACAATCAGGATATCATCTGCAATAACCCTGATACCTGGTAGCCCTTCCAGTGCATGATTTAGTTTTCTCTGAAAAACCTCTGGGGCAGGACTAATACCCATAGGCATCCTAACCCACCGGTATCGGCCAAAAGGAGTAGAAAAAGTGGTTAAGTAGCTGGAGTCTTCCTCTAATTCGATATGCCAAAATCCACTCTTTACATCACACACTGAAAAAATTCTTGCCCTTGCTAGATCAGGAAGTATGTCATCAAGTGTAGGCAAAGGATAGTGGCTCCTTTTCAAAGCTTTATTTAGAGGCTTAGGGTCAATGCAAATCCTTAACTTCCCTGATGGTTTCTTCACTATCACCATACTACTAATCCAGTCTGTGTTTCTCTCTACAGGGGTGATAATCCCCTGTTTTTCTAAACTGGCGAGCTCCTCTTGAAGGGGTTTGAGTAATGATACAGGAACTTTTCGTTTTGGAAGTCTAACAGGCTGTACAAGAGCATCCACTTCCAATTTCAATTTTCCCTCTAGACAGCCCACTCCTTGAAAAATATCAGCATACTCCTTGTTGATGGTTGACCAGCCCCACATAGCGCTATCTGACTGTTTGCTGTCTTGTTCCACAGTTAGGATATTTTGGTGCTGCACCGAGATCAGATCCATGGCTTGGATAGCTCTACTTCCTAGTATAGGATGACACAGCTCTGAGTCAATGACAACAAATTCAGCCTGATATAACTTTTGATTGCATGGGTTCCTTATTTTGAGTTTACATATCCCTACTGGTGTCAGTGTACTCTTATTGTACATCCTTAGTATCTTATCACAGGGTAGAATTTTAGATTGGTCTTTCACCATCCTTGCTGGTAGGACATTGCAGTCCGCCCCACAATCCATTTGGAATCTCACAGCTTGCTGGTCGATGAGCATGGTAGCAAACAAAGCTGATGAAAATTTGCTCGTAGATTTCTTCAGTGCACAAATCTGAAAAGCTGGTTCCAAAGTCAGACCCAGAATGTCTTCGTATTCCTCTGAATCCGCTGTTTCCTTATATACAGCTTGTACTGCCGGCTTCCTTTGTTGGTGCAGACTGGCACGGCACTGGTTAATGAAATGATTGGCCTTACCGCACCCCTTACATTGCTTTCCAAATGCTGGGCATTTCTCTTTCAGTTTCTCGTGACGCTTACCACAATATATGCACTGTATTATCTTATGTGGAGTCTCTGCCATTCTGCTCGGACTCTTCCTAAGAGTGTAGCTTGTTTCCATTCCATGGACTGACACTGCACCGGTGCTGGACCTCTCCAGGAGCTTCACCCTCTCTGTAGACAGTTCAGCAGCTCTGCCGATTTGTAGACATTTATCAAGTGTTAAGTCCACTTCTCTCAGTAAACGTTCCCTGAGGTTAGAATCTCTTGTGCCACATATAATTCTGTCCCTTATTAAAGAGTCTCTGATATTACCAAAATTGCAGGTGGCTGCCAGTGTACGCAGCTCTGTGACATATGCGTCTATGCCTTCTTCTTCCCTCTGACTCCGTGAAAAAAAATTATATCTTTCCACAGTCTCATTTTGTTTTGGCTCACAATAATCATCAAATGCTTTCATTAGGACAGTCAGTGAGGGAGCTGCCACTCCTGGGAGAAGGGTGTCTTTAACCTCTCTGCCTTTATCCCCAATCAAGTACAGGAACAGCTTTACCTTCATCTCTTCTGGTTTATCAACCAGGACCAGGTCTGTGTATAGAAGCATTTCTTCTTTCCATCTCTTCCATGCCTGAGACAGATTTCTTGCCTGAAAATCCAGGAGACTGGGTGCTTTTAAACCTTCCATATCTGCTTTTGGAGTAGTTTTCAAATTAGATCCGCTGCCACCATGTATAAATGAGACTGATTCTGTAAATATTGTCTCTGACTCCAGCTGCAGGGTTTTATATATTTATTAAGAGATCATCTTATAACAGGTTCTAATCTACAGTTCTGCTAACTAGTCCGTGTCCATGTGACTCCTCCCCTATATCCCGCTGAGCTGCAGTGTAACACATATATCCTTCCCCCTGGTTACAAACACTCTCCTTCCTGGTTCCACACATATTGATACAGATCTGCCAGGAAATTGAAAATCCTAACAGCTGGTAATACTGGGTGAGTGGAGGAAACTCCTCCACTTCACCCCACGATTTCCCCAGATCGAGGGAGAAGAGGGACGCTCCTTACATCCTGACTGCCTTAAAACACCAAAGTGGTCAGGATGAGTAGAGTGTCCCTTTGATCTCAAGAGCTTCTTAATAACAAAACATCAAAGACAAAACACCTGGTAAGAAGGAAACATAAAATTAAATGTGTGTTTGTTTTTTAATATGAATCTCACCCACATTACTAAGAGTCGAATGTATCCTTTCCTTGTAAAACACTTTATAAATAAACAAATAAATTCCGGCTCCGTATGATTGTGATCAAGTCAGTGACAATGACATCATTGTGTTTCTTTTCATTCTTGTTTCCTCAAACAGACACATATTACAGATTTCTGATGCTTTGGTGTGTGTGACCATAAAGGAATACATACAGGGTAATTCAAAGAGATTCGAAAAGTCACTGCACATTCGGTGACTTTTCGTTCTCTTCAATTCGGTTCCTGTTGCCGATCCCATTTCGGTGACCCTGCGGTATATTCAGCAAACACCACAGGGTCCCCGAATTGCAGGGAAAAGCTTCCGCAAACCCGACAAAAACAAACCGCAAAACCCACCGAATGCACGCCGAAACCCCGCAAAAACATCTGGATTAACCCGTGGAAAAACCCAAGCAGGAGCCGATCACACACAGCGAAGCAGCTGAGACCGCAGACGAGACAGTTAATAAATTAGCAAAATAGTTTGTGTGAATGTTTGAAAATGAAACGCTGTTTGCAAAGAAACTACTGAGCGAAAATGTCTGAAATTTACATATGATCCAATGAATGATAATAAAAAGGGCTGTTACAGAAAAAATAAGTAAACTTAAAAAAAAAACAGACTTTTAAAAAAACAAAATTTCAGAAAAATGATTAAAATATCATAAAAAAATCTATAAATAAAGAGACTTTTTACTGCAGAATTTTATAATGAACGGTTTATTAGATATTGAATTAAAACGGGAATATTTTTAACATTGAAGCCTATGGGATTCTCCTGAATAAACCTGCCGAATTAAACCACCAAATGGCAGGGCATTTCGGGAACCTTTCACTGCTGGTTTGTGTTCTCTGAATAGCCGAAGCAGTGCTTTTTCATGGGGATTTCACTGCCCTCGAACAGGCACCGAACAGCCACCGTATGTTCAGGCAATTCGCCAGGATTTGGCGAATTGCCTGCTCTCTGGATAGCCGAATGGCCAAGAAAGGTAACCGAACGCTGATTTTCAGCGTTCGGTTACCTTTCTCAAGCAATTCGGAGCTCTTTGAATAACCCCGTTTGATATATAGTAATCCCTCACATGTTCATGAGCCTTACACATATCACTCATTATGCAACGCTTCTGACCTGCAGGAGACATATAATAATCTGCAGACAATGAAACAGACTTCAAATTTTACATTATATGCATTACATCATATCTATGCTTTTGTCCCCTGTATTTGTTAGTAAGATGGAAGATACATGATAAGGGTAGCAGAGAAATCAGGACTTATGTCCTGCAGGAAGTTATGTATATAACCGAAATGTAAAACGCTGACTTCCTTCCAGGACCGGCCCAAGCCACAGTGCTGCCTGGAGCGACGGATGAAATGCTGCCCCCCAAAATAAAAAAAAACACGTGGCATGTAAAAGCGTATCCAGAACTCCATAGCATTACAATTCACAGTAATATGTGGTGTGTATCAGCGTGAGTATTATTGCTGTGGAGCTCTGTGATACGCTCATACACACCACACATTACAGTATCACAGAGCTCCACCTCATTAAAACTCACAGTAATGTGTGGTGTGTATGAGCATATCACAGGGCTCCACAGCAATAATACTCACGCTGATACACACTGCACATTACTGGGAGTTTTATTGCTGTGGAGCTCTGATACAGTAATGTGCAGTGTGTATGAGCGTATCAGAGCTCCACAGCAGTAAAACTTACAGTAATGTGCGGTGTGTATGAGCATATCACAGAGCTCCACGGCAATAAAACTCACGCTCATACACACTGCACATTACTGTGAGTTTTATTGCTGTGGAGCTATGTGATACACTCATACACACCGCACATTAGTGTATCACATAGCTCCACAGCAATAAAACTCACAGTAATGTGATGCACACACACAGACAGTAACACACACAGTAACACACACACACACACACTCACACAGATGTGAGTGCCAGGAGGGATGGGGAGAGAGATGGGAGGGGGAGAGATGGGAGTGTAGGAAGGAGAGGGAAACTTACCAGCAGGCTCTGTCTGCAGTCTGACTCCTGCCTCCATATGCTGTCCAGCACCTGCTTCTCACCGTTCCCAGGCAATGTTAGCCCCATTTGTGAAATTCAGTGCCAAACTTCCTAGTTAACTCCCTGTCTGGGCGCCGCCTGGTGGCATCACTGGAGCATTGAATGCCGGGACATGTAGTTCTAAACTGGTTATTTGCAATATTCAGTAAACCGGGCTAGAACTACATCTCCCAGCATGCAATGGTCCGGTGATGCCAGCAGGCGGCGCCTAGACTGGGAGTTAGTCGGCACGGAACAGCTACTGCACCGGCCTCCATGAGATGCCGACACAGCGACACTTTTTGGAAAGCATTGCAGGGGCTCAGCTGCAAAATATTGCGCTCCTCCATAATCTGCCACCTGGAGCGGTTGCTCCGAACCGTTCCATGGTCGGGCCGGCCCTGCCATCTTCTGCAATAAGCGCGAGTGGTTGTTAAGGAGTGCAGGTCCATTTGTATGTATTTTATATCTTCAGCGACCAGAGCACCAGGCATTGGATCTTGTTAACCCTTTCAATGCAGGAACCTTTGAGGAAATATATATATATATATATCGCCATCAGAAAGTAGACACATCATTAAGTCTTCAATATGGAATATTGAGCTTGGGAAGCCTTCTAAGTGAAGTCTTCAAAGTGAGCACTTAGAGATCTTCTGGTGAGTGATTTTGATTTTTGCTTCAAACAGATCTTTTCTATTCATCTTAAGGTTTTAAATTAGGTCTGGTGTGTAAATTAGGTTAGGCTGGTGACTCATTCCTCTTACTGATTAGCATACAAATGGAATCAATTGCGTGCTATTTGCTTAGGTGGTTAAACTTGTCCACGCCTTGCTGGGGGAGGTGTTCTTAGGTGACTATATAAAGCTTGTGGAATATTAGCTTGGTCTAATTGAGCTTGTCAAGCCTTCTAACTGAAGTCTTCAAAGTGAACTCTTAGAGGAGATCTTCTGGAGATACTCTGGAGGTAGTCTGAGGTTTGACAGGAGGTAGAAAACCTACTAAAAGGTAAGATTTGTTGGTTTAAATCCATTCTTTTATAATGGCAGGCTTGGTCCAGTGTAAGAGCTGTCATGCATTTGTTTTTAGATCCAATTTTTGGAGGTTTGGAGTGTGCCTGATATGTAGGCAGCTCTCTTTATTGCAGCAGGAAATTGCCTGTTTTAAGTCTGAGATTTGTAAATTATCTGTTACACAAACTCAGGCTATGGCTATGACTGTTACAAAGCCACTGCCACAGAGGCCTCCTAGGAGTGGCAGATGGACTACTGTAGGATCTGGTAGACTTAGAGTTGTGGATAGAAGGCATGTCCCACAGTCTGTGGCTCTTCTTAATTCTTTTGAGGCACTTTCAGAGTGTAGTGGTGAGACGGAAGTAGGCTCAGACACCATAGTTGAGGAACCACCATCCCCTATGCCTAAGGTATGCAGGACTGCAACCAAGAACAATAAGGAAAAGGTGGGACATGATAGAAGGCAATTGTTGCTGGGTGATTCTATCATAAGAGGTGTTGAGCTGGAGAGTAGTGGTTTGGTGAGATGTCTTCCTGGGGCTACTGCTCGTAGAGACAAGAGACGTATTCTCAATATTGTCAAACAAGCAAAGCAGCAAGGGGTAGTGGATGTTGTAGTCCATCTAGGGACAAATGACTTGGCTAGCAATGAGGTTTTTGAGATTAAGGAAGATTTTTGTGTTCTTGGAGGTGAAATACAGCAGATTGCGTCCACTGTGTCATTCTCTGAAGTTTTGCCTGTGCATAACATTCAGGATAGGCAGATGCGCAATAGGGAATTTAATTTGTGGCTTCGGGAATGGTGTCGAGAGCAAGGATTTGGCTTTGTGTCCCATGATAGCTCTAATTGGAGCAGAAAGGAACTGTATAAAAAAGATGGTTTGCATCTTACTCATAGGGGAACATATGTTCTCAGTGAGAAGTTCAAAGGTTTCGCAAAGAAATATTTAAACTAGGAGGGGGGGACAAAAGGGTAAAAAACAATCTGCCTGATTGTCCCCAAAAACTAAATTGGAGGGTGCAAGCAACATGCGGGGAAAAAAATGACAAGCTCAGAGTCGTGTCTATAAATGCTCGCAGTTTAGTCAATAAAATCAATGAACTGGAGGAAATGATGGCAGCTGAAAAAGTAGATTTAGTTGCGGTTACTGAGACATGGTTCAGTGAGAAAAATAACTGGGACATAACAATACCGGGGTACTCTTTATATAGAAAAGACAGAGAAGGTAGGAAAGGAGGAGGAGTGGCCCTGTATGTGAAAAACAACATAAAAACGAACCAAATAAAAGTGAGCGAGGTGAACATAGAATCAGTTTGGGTTACGCTAACATTTGGCAATCATACAGTAGCTCGTGTAGGTGTGATCTATAGACCCCCTGGACAAGTAGAAGAGCTAGATAATCTGCTGCTTGAGGAAATAGCCAAAATGGCAATGAAGGGGGAAGTTATTATCATGGGGGACTTTAATCTTCCTGATGTGAACTGGAAAACCAAAACAGCTGGGTGTACCAGGAGTACAAATATTCTAAACTCCCTACTGGGATTATCTCTAACACAAGTAGTTGAGGAGCCGACCCGTAAAGAGGCCATATTGGATTTATTACTCACAAATGGAGGTTTGGTATCGGACGTTGTTGTAGGTGAAAATTTGGGATCTAGTGATCACCAGTCAGTATGGTTTAATATAAGAACAGGGATGGAGCCGCACCACACAAAAACAAAAGTTTTAGACTTTAAAAAAACAGATTTTTCTAAAATGAGACTTTGTGTGAAGGAGTCATTATCAGACTGGAGGAGTTTAAAGGGAGTCCAGGAGAAATGGGATTATTTAAAGGAAGCATTATTGAAGGCCACAGGCAATTGCATTCGACTTGTTAGCAAAAACAAAAAAGGGAAGAAACCACTGTGGTACTCTGCAGAAGTGGCCCAAATAGTGAAGAACAAAAAGACAGCATTCAATAATTATAAAACAACTCAGAGTGAAGAAGATGGGCAAACCTATAAGATTAGACAGAAAGAGGCAAAGCAATTTATAAGGGCTTCCAAAGCACACGCAGAAGAGAAAATAGCTCAGTCAGTAAAAAAGGGGGACAAAACATTTTTTAGATACATAAACGAGAAAAGAAAACTAAAAGAAGGATTAGTTAGATTAAAAACAAAGGAAGGAAGGTATGTAAAAGAGGATAAAAGTCTCGCTGACTGCCTCAATTAATATTTTTGTTCAGTCTTTGCAGAAGAAAAGGAAGGAAAGGGACCTCAGTTAGGAGGAAACACTAACGAGACAATTACATATCAGTTTACAGAGGAGGTTCTACAGCAGCTGTCTAAAGTAAAGACAAATAAGTCAATGGGGCCTGATGGGATCCACCCTAAATTATTAAAAGAGCTCAGTGATGTAATAGCAAAACCGTTAACACATTTATTTAACCAATCCTTGCTAACGGGAGTCATCCCAGAAGACTGGAAATTAGCAAATGTTGTGCCCATTCACAAGAAGGGTAGTAGGGAGGAATCTGGGAACTATAGGCCAGTTAGTCTTACGTCAGTAGTGGGGAAATTAATGGAAACCATGTTAAAGGAAAGGATTGTTGAACATCTAAAAACACATAGATTACAGGATCAGAAACAACATGGGTTTACCTCAGGGAGATCATGCCAAACTAATCTTATTGATTTTTTTGATTGAGTAACAAAAATAATAGACACAGGTGGTGCAGTAGACATTGCTTATTTAGATTTCAGTAAGGCTTTTGATACTGTTCCGCATAGAAGGCTTATCAATAAATTGCAATCTTTGAGCTTGGATTCCAATATTGTTGAATAGATTAGGCAGTGGCTGAGTGACAGGCAACAGAGGGTTGTGGTAAATGGAGTTTATTCGGCGCAAGGTCTTGTTACCAGTGGGGTACCTCAGGGGTCAGTACTTGGACCCATTCTATTTAATAGTTTTATTAGTGATATTGCAGAAGGTATTAATGGAAAAGTATGTCTTTTTGCTGATGACACAAAGATTTGCAACAGGGTTGACGTTCCTGGAGGGATCAGCCAAATGACAAATGATTTAGGTAAACTAAAAAAATGGTGGGAGCTGTGGCAATTGAGTTTTAACGTGGATAAGTGCAAGATAATGCACCTGGGATGTAAAAACCCAAGGGCTGAATATAGAATATTTGATACAGTCCTAACCTCAACATCTGAGGAAAGGGATTTAGGGGTTATTATTTCAGAGGATCTAAAGGTAAGTAGTCAATGTAATAGAGCAGCAGGAAATGCTGGCAGAATGCTTGGTTGTGTAGGGAGAGGTATTAGCAGTAGGAAAAGGGAAGTGCTCATGCCACTGTACAGAGCACTGGTGAGACCTCACTTGGAGTACTGTGTGCAGTACTGGAGACCGTATCTCCAGAAGGATATAGACATCTTAGAGAGAGTTCAGAGAAGGGCTACTAAAATGGTGTACGGCTTGAAGGAGAAAAGTTACCAGGAAAGGCTTAATGATCTTAACGTGTACAGCTTGGAAAAAAGACGAGACAGCTTACTGATTTTGTTATATCATTTTTGGAATTCCTTAAATTTTTTTAACAACTCTAGATTCGAGATATATAAACATATTACAGAAATCATTTTCAGATATTGTGTTTTTATTTATTATATTTATTATTCCTTTATTTTTATTTCTTCCTCAATACTATTTGATTTATTTCTGACTTTACAGCACCAGGAAGGTTCAAACTGAATGATATCAAAGGGCCGGAGAAACTGATTGACGGAGAAGAAATCATTCTGTACTGTATCGGGAGCAACTGCGCAGAAAACACACAGGTCACATGGCTGGAGCAGAGAGGGAGTGATAAGCCTGAAATTATACGGCCTTCATCAGGAGAAGTAAAGGAAGAGGAGACATTGCTGGACAGGTCATATGAGATCTGTGACAATAGAGAAGGTTCTTGGTCTTACAGCAGCAGCCTGAGGTTTATAATGTGCTTGGGAAAACACAAAGGAGTGAAGTTTATATGTCGATTTACCAGCGATAACGAAACCCAGGAGAAGCATTTTCGCTGTAAACCTGTGTATGGTAAGATTCTCTTTTTATGTTAAAGGCACAGCACCACTAATATAAACTGTAACTTGTGCATTACAATCAAAACCACATTATAAAACACATTATAAAACACATGCTGCTGCTTTTTTAAGTAATTGCATGTTAAAAAGGAAAAATAATTGTAGGGTTTTTTTCTTCTCTTCTGCTTCCATTGTGTGAATTTTTCCCACGATGCAACACTAACCAAAATATGAGCACAAGTCTCACTTAACAGCTGTGGTATAAGATAAAACAAGTGAAGAGGCAATGGTGTGGAGGTGGGAATGTTTAGGCAAGGCTGCTTGTGTTGTCTAAGAGTTAGCAGCTGAATGAGATAGACAGGCATCTTAAAAAGACTTCAGGCCCTATTACAGTACATTAATAAGGCTAACGATAGCGCTCACCTGTGTGAGGGTTAACGTTAGCTCTGGTTGCCCTAACGCGGGCCGACCATATTACAATCTGAACACTAACGGGTTAAATAACCGTTAGCGAATCGGGTCTTGCGCTTTTCAGCGCGAGGTTACTGTACTTTGCACTCCCTATGCTTAACATGGGGAGCGCAAAGAGTTAATTAGCGCTAGTATTACAAAGTCCTAGCGCTGATTAACGTCCGGCTGCAGTTACTGAAAAGTTACTCACAGCCAGGAGCTGGTGCTCAGTGATACGGCTTCTGTGGAATCAATCAGCGCCAGCTGAAACCCCCCAAAAATATCACATACTCACCTCCCATCCTGCAGCGAGAACAGCGTCTCCATCCACCTCTTCTTGCCGCCAGGAGCAGAGAGAGACTGAGGGAAAATAGTCCCCAAGTCTCCCTCTGTAGATCACTACGCCGACCTGCCGGATCTCGCGAGGTAAGATCCTGCAGGACATGTGACCGGCAGCGTCAGCATCAATGGAGTCCTATGGACTCCATGAAGGGGATGCTCTCAGCGGCGCTTAGTGCTGCCACGAGCATGCCGAGGCTTAGCACCGCGTTACGGGACAGGCTGCTTTTTTAGTGCCTGCATCGTAGTATCATACTAAAACAGGGACGCTAAGATGAAACCTGCAGGCGCACATTATCTACAGGCACACATTATCTGCAGGGCACATTATCTGCAGGGCACATTATCTGCAGGGCACATTATCTGCAGGCGCACATTATCTGCAGGTGCACATTATCTGCAGGTGCACATTATCTGCAGGTGCACATTATCTGCAGCGCACATTATCTGCAGGTGCACATTATCTGCAGGGCAGGCACACATTATCTGCAGGTGCACATTATCTGCAGGTGCACATTATCTGCAGGCTCACATTATCTGCAGGTGCACATTATCTGCAGGCTCACATTATCTGCAGGCTCACATTATCTGCAGGTGCACATTATCTGCAGGCGCACATTATCTGCAGGTGCACATTATCTGCAGGTGCACATTATCTGCAGGCGCACATTTCCTGCAGGTGCACATTATCTGCAGGCGCACATTATCTGCAGGCTCACATTATCTGCAGGTGCACATTATCTGCAGGCTCACATTATCTGCAGGTGCACATTATCTGCAGGCGCACATTATCTGCAGTTGCACATTATCTGCAGGGCAGGCACACATTATCTGCAAGTGCACATTATCTGCAGGTGCACATTATCTGCAGGCTCACATTATCTGCAGGTGCACATTATCTGCAGGCGCACATTATCTGCAGGTGCACATTATCTGCAGGTGCACATTATCTGCAGGCGCACATTTCCTGCAGGTGCACATTATTTGCAGGCGCACATTATCTGCAGGTGCACATTATCTGCAGGGCAAGCACACATTATCTGCAGGTGCACATTATCTGCAGGTGCACATTATCTGCAGGCTCACATTATCTGCAGGTGCACATTATCTGCAGGCTCACATTATCTGCAGGTGCACATTATCTGCAGGCGCACATTATCTGCAGGCGCACATTATCTGCAGGTGCACATTATCTGCAGGCGCACATTATCTGCAGGTGCACATTATCTGCAGGGCAGGCACACATTATCTGCAGGTGCACATTATCTGCAGGTGCACATTATCTGCAGGCTCACATTATCTGCAGGTGCACATTATCTGCAGGCGCACATTATCTGCAGGTGCACATTATCTGCAGGTGCACATTATCTGCAGGCGCACATTTCCTGCAGGTGCACATTATCTGCAGGCGCACATTATCTGCAGGTGCACATTATCTGCAGGGCAGGCACACATTATCTGCAGGTGCACATTATCTGCAGGTGCACATTATCTGCAGGCTCACATTATCTGCAGGTGCACATTATCTGCAGGCTCACATTATCTGCAGGTGCACATTATCTGCAGGCGCACATTATCTGCAGGTGCACATTATCTGCAGGTGCACATTATCTGCAGGCGCACATTTCCTGCAGGTGCACATTATCTGCAGGCGCACGCCGCACATTATCTGCAGGTGCAGGTTTTTCTGCTTAGCGTCCCTATTTTAGTGTGAAGATTGTAATAGTGATCTTCTAATCTACCCCCTGGTGATGTCCTTTGCATACATGCCACACAATCCTTCCGAGTCAGATTTCTTACTTCTGATCTACAGATTCCATTCAATGCCCCAAACCACACAGAGAGGAGCAAGTGATGTGAAGACATTGTGGCCACTATTACAATCTTCAGAGGGCAGGGCTGGAAACGTGACATCCATCTTCTTCTCCTTCCTATATCAACATCTAACTGCACTGACAAAGCCACCGATATCTAAGACTCTGCCCTCTCCACATCACTTGACAAACTCGCTCCTACCTCTCTCTGTCCCACACGCAGACCTAACTGTCATCCGTGGCACAGTAAATACACACGATCTCTTCGCCGATGTTCCAGGGCAGATGAACGTGGCTGGAGGAAGCCTCGCACTTGGATGACTTCCTGCATTGCAAATTCATGCTCCGTTCCTACAGTCTCGCAGTCTCGTTCTATCCTTCACTAAACAAACTTATTTCTCGTCCCTTATCTCATCCTTTTCTCATGATTCCAGGCGTCTGTTTCACACTTTCAATCTGTTGATGTGCCCCACGTCCACTCAACCCTCCACAGACCTCACTGCTGTCAGCTTTGCTGACTACTTCACTGACAAGATAACTTAACTTAAACTAGAAGTTTCTTCACTGCCCTCCTTCATGAACCATTCAACCCCATTGACTCTCACTCCCTGCCCCCTCTTCTATTATGTCTTCCTCTTCTTCAGTCTCTGAGGAGGATGTCTCAGAAGTTCTCATGTCCTCCTGCCCAACAACCTGTCCGCTTGACCGCATCCCCTAGCACCTCATTGGGTCTGTTCTACCATTCATGTTCCCTGCTTTGACGCATATTTTTAACCTCTCCCTCGCCCCTGGAATTTGCCCCTCTGCATTCAAACGTGCATTGACCACCCCATTCTAATACAGCCATCTCTTGATCCCACCTCTCTCTCAAACTACCATCCCATTTCTCTGCTCCCCTTTGCCTCCAAAACTGTTGCATATGAAGGGCCACTGTCACCCAAAGCTTGTGACATTTCATCATGGATCTGCTTCGCACCTTTCCTTTGGAGAAACAGGAACTTGGTTATGGTCCTAAGCTCTTCCACATTGAACTTTTCTGGAGATGCTGCCATTTTCCCTTTGAACCGAAAATAGAAAGATAAGTTAAAATCATAGGTATTTGCTTTTTGCACCATTGAATACAGACAGATAGGCCGGTACACCCTGCGATTTACAGCTTCCTAGCTCAATGTATTCTGGGTAAGGCTCGATCGGCACTGCCTCGTATTAACAGATAACACAATTCTAATAAAGCAACTAGTTTGACTAGAGGACATTCTGATCATTGTTTGAGTTGGGGGTATAGGGGATGTCCTCGCCTTGTTTTGTGCTCTGTGATATTAAGTGAAAGGATCAGGATAAATAGAGGAGTTTAATATTTTAACATCAGAATTGCTGGATGAAAAATATAATTCAACTGTATCACTAATTTGAACCATTGATAAAGACAAGACAATCATTGGATTTTTGGTCTTCAAATATCCAATGTGCACCATGGTCAAGGTGTTATTAAAGCTTGGTTGAAGACTAAGCCACAGTTAGCTGCTGTCTTAATTACTTGTTGAATTATTTGTTGTACACATGTAGCAAATAGATTGTACTTTTGTGATGCTGTGCTATGTGTAATACTTTATAAGAGTCGTGTCTGGTGTGTATTGCTAAATTAATACTCTATATTAGGGGATCTGTGATGTCTGTCCGGACCTTCCTTTAATTGATTCCTATAAATGTTACAGTAATTATTATTATCATCCTTTATATAGCGCCAACAGTTTCTGCAGCGCATTACAGTAACAAAAAGGAACAACTCACAAACAAACATTGTGATGGAGACAAGGAGTGTAGCGGGCCCTGCTCATAGGAGTTTACAATCTAGTGGGATTGGTGTGGAGGAGAAAGACAAGAGGAGTTTTAATGGTCTTCAGGATCACTAGTGCCAGTGGGTCAGGAATGATGGGTGCCATGGAAGTAGCATCTATCATGGGTATGTGAGGCGATGGATAGTTAAATCCACGAATTACCTCTCAGTTTATTTCATTTCAGTCAAACCCAGGCTGGTGGATCGGGTAAAGCCGAGCCTCTGTGTCTCCGGAGAGATTCTCTACTCCCTCCGCTTGGATGGTTTTTACCCCAGACATATCCAGATTCTCTGGACCTGCGTAACAGGGGAGCGTCAGGAAATCATATCATCTGAAGAACAGCTTGTAGAACATTCTCCTCTCACATTCTCAGTTTGCAGCGAAGCCAGAATCTCTGAAAAAGTATTCACAGACCCGTCATGTAAAGTGCGAGTAACATGGGAGCATGGATCTATGGACCAACCCCAATCCAGAGAGATGTCTATACTGGGTCCAGGTGAGGGGACGGTAACATGGACTCGTTTTACTTTTATTTTAAGAGTCTCACAACATTATAACCCAAATGCTGTAACAAGAATGATCCATGTCTTAGTAGAAAGATGATAGATATAAATAGAATGGCAGATAGATACAGATAGACATAGGGAGGCAGATGCAGGGATAAATGGATGGACAAGCAGATATACAACCAAAGGTAAAGATGGATATTAAAATGGTGAACAGATTGATGAAAGACTAGGCAGACAGAAGCAAAGACAGAAAGCAGACAGCTAGGTGTTACGTTAACTCACTGCACTGGTTAAAGAGCTGATCTCTTTAATTAGATGTAATTACATAATTAAAATAAAACAAACCCCCAGTGTAGATTATATTTATCATCCAGCGGTCGGCGACGTCCAAGGAATCCATCCAGTCCAGGGTTCCAGACCTAAATGAGCTCTATATATTCAGAAGTAATCAGGAATGCTATCTGTCAGCCAATGAGAGAGCCCTATTTATGTATCCGTCCAACACTGGCTGATGTAGTTTGGTCATGTGTAGCCAATTTGTCCAATTACAGAAGGCTCTTTTCTGATTGGTTTGACATGAGGGGTTATTCAAAGAGCACCAAAATTTCAGTGCTCTTTAATTCAGCGCACTGCGGCGAACTGAATTCACTGCAGGGTCCCCGAAGTGCACTAAATCGATCCGCTGGACGCCACAGATCAACCTGCCAAAGGCAGCCGAACGAACCGTTGAATCGATCCTATATGCCGCTGAATGCAATTGATAAACCACCGAATGAAGCCAGCGATCTGTCAAACAGACCGCTGAACGCCGTCAGAAAAAGCCAACCAGCGGACGAACAGAGGTAAAAGAAAAAGACCTGCAACTTTTAAAGGTTTTTTCTTAAAAAAAAATAATGTATGAAAACGCCTGTAATTAATATATAAGATCCTATGAATAACAATAAAAAGTTCTGTTACAGAATAAATTGTAAAAAACAGCATTTAAAAAAAAATCTGAATCAAAAAGTTCGCCGAAAAATGTCTAAAAAATAAATCTTTTTGCTGCAGATTAACATAATAAATGGTTTATTAGATATTGCATTAAAACCGGAATATTTTTAACATTGAAGCCTATGGGATTCGCCTGAATAAACCTGTTGAATGAAAACACTGAACATCAGGGCATTTCACTGACATTTCTCTGCTGTTCAATGTGAATAGATTAACCATTGCTTCTCTATGGGGGATTTCACTGCCGCCGAACAGGCACCGTATTTCACTGCCGCCGAACAGCACCATATTTCACGGGCAATTCACCAATATTTGGGAAAGTATGGGGAAATTCAGTGGCCAATTTGGCTCTCTTTGAATAACCCCTATAGCAATTCACTTGAAAACGAGAGAAATCTCAATGTTTCCTTCCTGGTAAAATACTTTGCAAATAAATAAATGATGGCGAACTTTGGCACCCTAGGGGCACTATTACATTCTTCGGGCACTTTTTTGCGTGCGCGCAAAAGCGCATTAACGTGAGGGGCAAAACACTTTGCACTGAACATCGTATTACGACGTTCGTGCATACGATGGGCGTTAACGTCTAACGTGAGTGACCCTGCGCAAGCCCTGTGCGAACGCAAGTTCGTGCACGCGTCCCATACTTAACATTGTGAGCGCAAAAGCGTTCGTGCGCTGGTACGCGGATGGTATTACAATCGATGAACATCTTTTTACGAATGACGTTTGCGCGCATAATTTTAACGTCTTTGAAAAGCTGGTGGTAACTGCAAATCTGAATGTTCTGGCCGAACCCAAATACACCAGCCCATCAAAAAAATACAGCACAGTATAGTTACACATTATACACATACCCAAACAATAAAATTGTGAATTTGTGCGTGTTTTTATTATTGCTGCAGCATATATACACAGATTGATTTTGACAGGCGCAAAAACTGAACGGGAGACAATCAGCCAAAAAAAAATAAAAAAATAGATATGCAATTGTATCCATGCCAGGCAATGACACATACAGGGTAATTCAAAGAGAATCGAAAAGGCACCACACGTTCTGTGACTTTTCGTTCTCTTCAATTCGGTTTGTTTTGCCGATCCCATTTCGGGACCTTTAGGGCACTCTAAAAACCGAACTTTCGAGTCCCATTGACTTGCATTGAGACTGGTTCGTGTTCGCGTTCGAACTCGAACTTTTGAAATTATTCGAGTTCGAATGCGAACCGAACACGGGGGTGTTCGGCTCATCCCTAGTGATGAGTGTGAAGTCCCTCCCGATGCTGTGAGACAGCAGAAGTTGCATTGCTTGCCTCGCATGAAACGTGGCTTCACGATGACATGTCTATTTTCTCTGCTCCCACGTAGACATTCAGGGTTATTCAAAGAGAATCGAAAAGCCACCGCTTCGGTCTCTTCAATTCGGTACGATTTGCCGATCCCATTTCAGCGACCCTTGCGGTGTATTCAGCAAGTATCACAGGGCTGTCGTAGTGCAGGGAAAAGCCGCCACAAACCCGCCGAAAACTCACTGTAAAATGAGGGCGAACGCACAAAAACATCTGGATTAACCCGAAAATGCCGGAAAAACCTGGGCAGGAGCCGATCACACGCAGCGAAGCCGCCGGAAAAAGCCGACACTGCAGACGAATGCAGTGAATAAATTAGGAAAACCGTTTGCTTGAATGTTTGAAAAGTGAAACGCTGTTTGCAAAGAAACTACTGAGCGAAAAAGTCTGAAATTTACATATAAAATCCAATGAATGATAATAAAGAGGGCTGTTACAGAAAAAAGAAGTAAACTTAAAAAAAATAAAAATTGGACTTTTAAAAAAATAAATACAGAAAATTACTTAAAATATGCTAAAAAATCTATAGATAAAGAGACTTTTTGCTGCAGAATTTTATAATAAACGGTTTATTAGATATTGAATTAAAACGGGAATACTTTTAACATTGAAGCCTATGGGATTCTCCTGAATAAACCTGCCGAATTAAACCACCGAATGGCAGGGCATTAGGGGAACCTTTCACTGCTGGTTTGTGTTCTCTGAATAGCCGAAGCATTGCTTCTCTATGGGGATTTCACTGCCCTCGAACAGGCACCGAACAGGCACCGTATGTGCAGGCAATTCGCCAGGATTTGGTGTATTGCCTGTTCTCTGAATAGCCGAATGGCCAGGAAAGGTAACCGAACGCTGATTTTCAGCGTTCGGTTACCTTTCGCCAGCAATTCGGATCTCTTTGAATAACCCTGATAATATTATGTAATAAACAGAATAAGAAACATTTTGTCGCATTTCCATCGGTGATGGATGCTATTTACCAAACTTAAAGGTGCAAAAAGAACTGCGTTCCAGTAATAAAGGCCCAGGCCTAATTTATAGAAGCTTTCAGTGCAGCTACTGTGCTGAATCTGTGCGACTCTGTCTTTTAGCATTGACCGTGACCATGTCATTGTGTGTGTCTGCTGTGTATGTGCATGGCATATACAGTCAGGTGCAGAAATATTGGGACATGGACACAATTGTAACATCTTTGGCTCTATACACCACCACAATGGAGTTGGAATGAAACAAACACAATGTGCTTTAACTGCAGACTGTCAGCTTTAATTTGAGGGTATGTACATCCAACTCAGGTGAACGGTGTAGGACTTACAGCAGTTTGCAGATGTGCCCCCACTTGTTAAGGGACCAAAAGTAATGGGACAGAATAATAATCATAAATCAAACTTTCCCTTCTTAATACTTGGTTACAAATCCTTTGCAGTCAATCACAGCCTGAAGTCTGGAACGCGTAGACATCACCAGACGCTGGGTTTCATCCCTGGTGATGCTCTGCCAGGCCTCTACTGCAATTGTCTTCAGTTCCTGCTTGTTCTTGGGGCATTTTACCTTCAGTTTTGTCTTCAGCAAGTGAAATGCTGCTCAATGGGATTCAGGTCAGGTGATTGACTTGGCCATTGCATAACATTCCACTTCTGTCCCTTCAAAAACTCTTTGGTTGCTTTTGCAGTATGCTTTGGGTCATTGTCCATCTGCACTGTGAAGCGCCGTCCAATGAGTTCTGCAGCATTTGGCTGAATGTGAGCAGATAATATTGCCCCAAACACTTCAGAATTCATCCAGCTGCTTTTGTCAGCGTCACATCATCAATAAATACAAGAGAACCAGTTCCATTGGCAGCCATACATGCCCACGCCATGACACTACCACTACCATGCTTCACTGATGAGGTGGTATGCTTAGGATCATGAGCAGTTCCTTTCCTTCTCCATACTCTTCTCTTCCCATCACTCTGGTACAAGTTGATCTTGGTCTCATCTGTCCATAGGATCTTGTTCCAGAACTGTGAAGGCTTTGTTAGGTGTTGTTTGGCAAACTCTAATCTGGCCGTCCTGTTTTTCAGTTTTACCAATGGTTTACATCTTGTGGTGAACCCTCTGTATTCACTCTGGTGAAGTCTTCTCTTGATTGTTGACTTTGACACACATACACCTACCTCCTGGAGAGTGTTCTTGATCTGGCCAACTGTTGTGAAGGGTGTTTTCTTCACCAGGGAAAGAATTCTTCATTCATCCACCACATTTGTTTTCCATGGTCTCCCGGGTCTTTTGGTGTTGCTGAGCTCACTGGTGCGTTCCTTCTTTTTGAGAATGTTCCAAACAGTTGTTTTGGCCACGCCTAATGTTCTTGCTATCTCTCTGATGGGTTTGTTTTGTTTCTTCAGCCTAGCAATGGATTGCAACACTGATAGTGACAGCTCTTTGGATCTCATCTTGAGAGTTGACAGCAACAGATTCCAAATGCAAATAGCACACTTAAAATGAACTCTGGGCCTTTTATCTGCACATTGTAATTGGGGTAATGAGGGAATATCACACACCTGGCCATGGAACAGCTGAGAAGCCAATTGTCCCATTACTTTTGGTCCCTTAACAAGTGGGAGACATATCTGCAAACTGCTGTAAGTCCTACACCGTTCACCTGAGTTGGATGTACATACCCTCATATTAAAGCTGACAGTCTGCAGTTAAAGCACATTGTGTTTGTTTCATTCCAACTCCATTGTGGTGGTGTATAGAGCCAAAGATGTTACAATTGTGTCGATGTCTCAATATTTCTGGACCTGACTGTATAACACTGCTGTCACACACCTATAAATTAATGTAATATAATACATATATCAGTGTGTGTGTATATATATATATATATATGAGTATATATTATATTTTAGATAATACATTATATATAATTTATTTTTAGGCATTATCAATATAAACAAAATCTGCGGTGGGTGTTCCTAGAAATGAATCGCGAGAAAAAACAGTCTGCCCACCGATTTCTGTGCGTAATACGTTAATGCGCGCGCATTTTTGCGCGTCTTATTTGCGCGCAATATTTTTTGACGGATGAAAAAATGCGTTTGGATCGTAATACCTGCGGTAATTTACGTGCGTTAACGTTTAACGCTGCGCACAAAAAATTGTGCGGCGCGTGTGAATTTGCGCGAAGAATGGGATAGAGCCCTAGATGCTTTAGAACTACACGCTCCATGATGCTTAGCAAGCCTTAAAGCTGTTGTAGCATCATGGGACATGTAGTTTCAAAACATCATGGGTGCCAAGGTTCGCCATCACTGCCCTATAGAGTTGCTGCATGTACGTAACTGACTAAAGAAAAACCTGTTTTTAGTCACTCACATATGTTTTATTCCTCCTATATTATTATTCAAGCTGTCTGAAAGATAAATATCTCTAATCATATCTGAGACAGATAACCCAGAAAATTTCTGTATTTTCTTTGTTCCTCACGCAAGGTGTGGCGCAGCGCAGCACTAGCTAGCGGGAAAGCAATAAGACACATATACAAGGGTGCAGAGTAATCGCTTTCAGCATTATTTTACTTATCAGGCTTTTATATAGAACACATTCAAGGGTGTGGCACAATAGCCAATCGTGAAACAGATCACGTCAGGATCATTTACATACAGGGTTATTCAAAGAGAGGTGAAAACCAGGAGAATTTGCAGGAGAATGAACAATCTAGACTAAATAGCCGATTTGGAATGTGAGATAAATAGGAGAATTTTTCTGGTTGTGGCTATTTTGACCTAGAATTTTCACTTCTCCAGTCATTCCCCTGGTTTTCACCTCTTTCTGAATAACCCAGATAGATGCAGTTAACCATATATATTAAAAGGTCCGTTTGTCCACTTCTAAAAGTTTCACGATAAAGATATTCTTTCTGCCCAGCATCACATGTCATAGTATATTCAGGGAAAGGGCGGGGGAGTTTTCTGAGTCATGTCATCCCACATTCCTGAGACTTTCTACAGCAAAATGGTCTGCAGTTACATTTATTTGGGAAAATGGCTTATTAGCTAAAGAGTATATTTAGGTCACCTTTTTTATATATATATATATATATATATATGACAGGGAAATTAAAAAGATTAATATTTAACAGTGTCGTGTTGTGGATTGTTGTATCAGGGTCGTCTCTTCTGTCTTTTCACAGATTTCACCTGGATTCCAGTTGTAGAAGCCATACAGACGCCCCGGCTATTTCACGGCTCCCGTCTAGATCTGGAATGTAAAATCTCAGAATATTTCCCGGATGCGCTGACAGTGAATTGGCTGATTATAAAGGATGGGAGTGAAGAGGAGACCTCACTGCCTGAAAATATGTTTTCTATAAAGAGCAAGAGAGAATCTGATTTAACATACAGCTGCTCCACAATCCTGACCGACCTCCCCAGCCTGGAGACTCACCAGGGGGTGGAATACATTTGCAGGGTGCAGCACCCCAGTATAAAGACGCACATAGAGACACGAACTGGGAAACTCAGAGTAATGGGTGAGTTTATTAACCCCTTCATGTCACGTTATGTGCTGTGACAGTCACAAAAAACATCACGAGAGGAGAAGTGACACCATAGCATGTCATCAGCCAAAGAGGGACTCACTCATCTCCCCTCGCAGCACTACTCCAGCATCGCCACCGCTAACTGGTTCAGATGGTCAGCACTGCCAGACCACATCACTGCAGCAATGTAGATGATGTAATTGGCTGTCACATTGATCACAAGTTAATGGGTTTTTAGGGCAATGGAGGAGTAATCCAGTAAATCTACTAAAGGGATAGAAGGAACCAGTATAGATTATTTATTTATTCTACTTTAAATGTTTCGCATTAGATGTGAAATTAGATGTGATGTCAGGAAAAGCTACGGTGAGAACAACATGGGTAACCATTCCCTAATTCTGAGCGGCCGGAGAGACTCAGGGATTTTCTCGTTGAGGCTTTTCCAGTAAGAGCAAAAAACGATTCCCCTGATATCAAATCACGTCTTGTCTCGTGTCAGGACGCTGGTGATAGATCCAGAACTAAAAGAGGATTGTATAAAACATAACAAGAAAAAAAGGTGTCATCTGCGCTGACCCCCATAACTCCATGAGAAGAGGTATACAGAGGTTTTGGTTTACTTGAATGGCCATTGAAGTGTAAGCTCACCTGGGTGGAGTATCGGTAACATCACTGCTCTGCATGGAGAGAGACCGTGAAGACACAGGTTTGATCCCGGCAAGAGCACCTCTCCAGTAAGTGTCCTTGGGCAAGACACCTAACGGTACAGACTCGCCACTCAGGACATACTGAAAACAAGAGAAATCTCAATGAATCCTTCCTGGTAAAATCCTTTCACAAAATAAATAAATCTCTGGGTCAGGTGGGCCCTAACTTAATTGAACCAAAAGCTGCTTTTCTAAGCAATCACATACTCTCATGCTGCTTTTCAGCTGAGACACAAACCGGTGGGTTTTATTTATACCCTCACCAAGAACATTTCCACTTTGGGATTAAAAACAAAGACACGGAAAAGGGACAGCAGCAAAAATTACATAAGTGCAGAAAAACCGGTTTTGTGCCTGTTCCCTACCATGGCTGCTGCGGGGACCAGAAGTATCCAGCCTGCTTCAGGTATAAAACATAACAAGAAAAAAAAAGGTGTCACCTGGACCCACCTGACCCAGAGGTGCCATGATGTGGCAGATGAGCTTACACTTCAATGGCCATTCAAGTAAACCAAAACCTCTGTATAGTTCTGTTTCACATGGAGTTATGGGGGTAAGTGCAGAAGACACCTTTTTTTTCTTATGTTTTATACATAATATTATAATTATTATTGTCATTATTTATAAATAATAAACTTTATTGTAAATAAGGAATGAGTAAGGCTGCAACAGCTGGTTCTTCATCCGCCTCCGGCACAATAACGGCTCCTATATAAACATATAAAATGTCACTCACAGTGAGGAGCAGAGATTGCAGCTCGATGAGAATAACACGCGGGAAATGAAGCTAAATTCTCAACCTGTTACGTTGTTTGGCTCGAGCGCTGAGCGTAACCACAACCATGGAACAGGGCTCCATGCTGATAGACAGGGGACCACTTAGAGAGAGACCTCCTGACACACAAGTCTGAAGCAGAGAGAGGTTGGTCTGTGATGGATCAGGTTTTTGGCTTCCATTGGTTATTGTCTTTTAGGCTAGGGTCAGACTAGCGCATTTTTAATGTGCGTTTAGCCGCACTTAATCACGGCCGCAGTAGCAGCAAATGACGTCCAATGCCGGGCAGCATACGAAGTACGGCCGCACGCAAGTTCAGCCGCGCAACGCAAGCGGCAAAGAAAGCATTTTTTCGAGAACGCAGAGCCGCTAGTACTGACGTACTGAGTGCGCTGTGCCCGTATAGCGGCGTGTGTGC
>RXON01004902.1:0-29410 GCA_009667805.1 Leptobrachium leishanense
CCCACAATGTTGATTCAGACCTCCAAGCAGAAAAGCCCCTCCCCCAACTAGACAGCTGTCAATTAGCATTCACGAATCTGCCTTCCAGGATTTAGGTCAGGAATGTAGATCACTGAACATTCCTGACCAATACATGGGACCTTAATGAATTTGCATTGAAAGCCATTGGATTGGCTGGACTGTCAGGTGATTAGCCTGAATAAACCTGACGAATGAAACCACTGAATGGCAGGGCATTTCGGCAACCTCTCATTGCTGGTTTTTGTTCTCTGAATAGACGAAGCATTGCTTCTCTACGGGGAATTCACTGCCCTCGAACAGGCACCGTATGTGCAGGCAATTCGCCAACATTTGACGAACTGCCTGCTCTCTGGATAGCCGAATGGCCAGGAAAGGAAACCAAACGCTGAATTTCAGCGTTCGGTTACCTTTCGCCAGCAATTGGTATCTCTTTGAATAACCCTGTGTATTTTACCAAGGTGATCCTTAAAATCCGGCCTGTTAGGGCGTCCTAAAGGCAAGTTAAATAATAACATATAATATGATAATGATAATTATATAACAGTGACATCCAAACATACAGATTCTGTGGCTTTTGCTCCATTTCCAGAGATAAAAAACATATCGCCCCTCCATAAATTTTTTCAACACTAGTTGTAGAAATGAATCATTACATAAATGTTTTAATGAACATGTTTTTTAGAGACAATCGTGAACAGTCCATCTTGACACTGATAAAGGAGAAACTGATAAAACACGTTCTGCCCATTTGAAAGAGAATGACTTAACAAAGACTAAACTCCAAGCACAGAGCTCCCTTACAGGATTGCCACGCTATTCAATAAATGTGCTGCTTTGCCTGGTCCCCTGTGGCATGCCGCGGACAAATGGGGGACTGGGAATATATGAAGAGCAATAGCTCCCTTTTATAATGATATACTGTAGGTCAGCAAAAAAATACTGATCTATATAAAGGGAGAGATTCTCTTTCAAATGAACAAAACCTATTTTGCCTATGATAGCGGCACTTTAACATCACTGATTGCGGCGCATCTCATAATATCTCAATTCACCGGTCATACGGTCACTATACACATCACTTCCTCTGAAAATGAATTTGAATTACACTGTCCTTTTATGGAATCTCATGGAGTCCAGTTTATGTTTGGTGAACATTCCAAAACGCGCCAACATTCTGTGATATCATAGAATCCAGTCCTTGCTGAGAATGTTTACCAGGTGCTTATTCTTTCAAACGTCACTCTGTTGTTACTGAGAGTTGTGCGATTATTTCCCCGAGATTTATTACTGAGCTTTATTGAATTTAATAACTTATTCAGTTGTTAAAGTATTTAGATTCAGATTCCACAAGGCCATGGAGCCAGAAAAGGTAAGTTCTCCTTTTCCATTGCAAGACACATCTACGAGTTATGAAAAAAACTGCTCTTTTCAATTTATTAAAAAAAGGGCACATTTTTACAACTTAATTATTTTTTTGTTCATTATCAGTTTTAATGGTGGATGTTATTTAAATATTTTTTTTCTAGGGTTAAGACGTGGAGAAGTGGATAGCACAAAGTAATATATTTAATAATATGTGTGTAGCGTGTTTTATGACAACGGATTAGCGAGTAAACATTTTTACTATATGGAACTTATCAGGTCGGGCTCCTCTACACGTCTTAATATCTAAAGGTTTATTCTCATCCTTTTTTTTTAACTGCATCCTTTATCGCAGGTGAAAAACCTTGGCCCGGAAGCGCCGCAGGTTATCGAGCCTGTTGAGCCTCACACCAACGAGGATGCCCAAGCGATTTCCGAGGCAAATGTCCAGAAGGAGACTCCTGAAAATCTGGTGAGTGCGTCACCTTGGGAAAACAATCACATAGATAGCGCCCCCTGTGTGTCACCGAAATACTTTAAAAGGAACACCGTATCACCAAGTTACATATCGCCCCTTGTGTGTCACAGCAATAGAATAAAATTATTCACACTATCACCATGTTACATAGCACCCCCTGTGTGTCACAGTAATACATTAAAAATACACACCCTATCACCATGTTACATAGCGCCCACTGTGTGTCACAGCAATTCAATAAAAAGACACAGCCTATTGCCATGGTATTCCTGGAATTCATCATAGGATTTCCCTATTCTACTCAAGCTGCAAACGTTGCTTGGTTCTCGGCTGTAATGCCCAGCTGCTCCATATTAACACTCCATGCACTTTGTATATTTGGAATAGGAAACTTTATTGTGTGGGCAGTCAGAGAATAATGAGTGATTCCAAGTCATTTGTCATTCTTGGCTCTTAATTCAAAGTGTTAATTAAGTTGGTAATATATTTTTGTTTTATAATTGTTTTTTTATAGTTTTATATGTTTAATTTGAGGTTGGAAATTCTCTTTTATTTTTTCAACTTGATTCACAGAGGTAAAGTGACCCACATGGGCTCCTTAGTATGCACATCACATAACACTTTATTATCATACATTTTGTACCACTGGGTGTTGAAAAAAAATCTAAGCACAAATGAACCATAATACTCCAAAAATATTAGTGTTTATTTATTTTTGTATTGACACATGTATAGTTACATTGTTTCAGATCCGGTGGTTTGCTTTACAGTAACTGTCTAAGTATATATGTGTATGAGTATCCAGGTAATCAATATGTCGAGGATGGAGACCAGCACTCCAAGGACTTTTTATTGTAATTATTACATTTATTTTTTTAAGAGTCAGTTATTCCATAATTTTCATTATTGTGTCTTAATTAAGTTATAGAAAATAACTGAAACGTTTGCTCTGGATACAAGAAATGGAATAATTGTGGCAAGAAGTCACTGCAGCGCTGCTTTGTTTTATTTGTTTGATTGATTTAGATGTTTAGTGGTTTGTTTTGCTGGTTTGCTAGAGGCTTTTATCTTGATGGAGGAGTAAACATTTCACTATATGGAACTTACCAGGTTGGTTACTACTTAATATCTCAAAGTTTTATTCTCATCCTTTTTCTTCCACTATCCTATAACACAGGAGGAGAAACCTGTTGTCGAAGCTCTGCTCCAGGATTCAGAGGCTGATGTGAATCAGCCCGAGGAGACTGAGACAGAGGAAGAGAAGAAGATCAAGCAGCGCGAGAGCCTGAAGATCCTGGTGAGTGGGACACACTGTGTCGCCTTGTTCTCGCTACAAGTGCAGTACATCATCACACAGACAGACCCTGCCTCCACATTACGTAGCGCCCCCTGTGCGTCACTGTAAATACATTTTAAATGACACGATTTCCCTTGTGTTTCCATGAGTCTATGAAGAATGAGCTCCATAAGGGAATACAATCTAAACATTTTGTGGTTCTTCTGTTGTGTAGTGTGCTGCTGTGCGTAGAGAGATGATGGACGCCGGCCTCATCTCACGCATAACTCGCCCCGTGCCAGTGCAGGAAGCCCGGAGTAAACTGGAAGTCGGCGTGTCGGTATTCCATGCTATTAACAACCAGTTCATGGATTACCAAACCCGACTGGCCATACTGCACTATGGAGATTATAACGGGAGCAGCGGAAGCAGCAGTGACGACTCAGATGCTGCATCTCTCACTTCCTATGAGTTCAGTGATGGAGAGCAGGTAAGAACCTTCCCAATGAGGTGTATTAAGGATTATGGTTTCAATTCTCTAGTTATTTCCAAATATTATAATAGAATTATAAAGAGCTTTGCCATAAATAAATGTGATATATTACTTCTTAGGACATAAATGATTGGCCCACCGACGCTGCCAAGAGCGAGGAGGAAGATCAGGTAAGAACCAACACAATGCAATGTACTAAGGCTTATGGTTTCATTCCTCTACTTATTGTTTAATATTATAATAGAATTATAAGGAGCTTCACTTATAAATAAATGTGATATCTTATTTCTTAGGACACAAGTAATCAGCCCACCACCGCTGACACGGTCGAGGAAGAAGATCAGGTAAGATCCCGCACGTTATGACGTGTTAAACCTCGGCTTTAGTTCCAGTAGTTATTGATTAATCCTGAGGGTCTGTGAGTGGGTTTGAGATAAACATCTATTTTTGTTGCAGATCTCTTCTCCAAAAGACCTGAGTGTCCAAGAAGCCGTTAATGAAGAAAATGTAGTCGCCGCTCCTAAATCCAAGGTAATTAATAGATGAATTTGTTAACACTATGACAGAAACCAGTGGAGTTCTAGGACAATCACCGCATCAAATATGTTATGATATTGTTTCAGATTATCAGTATGGTGCTGAAGGAGGAGAAGGAAAGCCGCATGAGACGCTTCTGGAGGGGCATAAAATCCCTCTTCTGCTGCTGCTGCGTCCAGAAACCCAAGAGATGCCGTCCCATGAGGAGAACATCTAGCAGCGAATAGAGCGATCCCATGCAGGAGAGCAGCACCAGTAGCCTGCCAGGAGGATGCCAAGTCAGTAAGTATTTCCAGAAACTGCAATGTAACTTTATACCAACCCAATCCGAGTCCCACCATTTACACATAAAATGCCCAAACAGGGAAGAGACTACAGTAACGTGAGAAGCCAAACTCTACACGAGAAACATAGATTAACTTCATAAAATAGACCTAATACAAGAGGAATAAGTAACAGTGCTTAATATATAATAAACATGCAAGATGTTGTAGATGTGGAGAGAATGTTTTTATTTATACTATCGTTTATGCCCTTCTCTAAGGTGGCGCAAGAGATTCGGAATCAGGAAGAAGCATCAGTGTCTTGGATGTTGTGTCCAACACATTATATATGCCACGATGCCAATGTGATTTCCATGAACCATGACGCCAGAAAGGACTGCATCAGCTGCTGAGCTATCCTGGATAATGATTTTCCCGTTAGGATCCGAAGAATTAAATGAGAAGTGATGCCCGGCGCTCAACTTCAATGTGATAATGGCTGCTTGATCCAAGGAGAAATCTGACACCATTCTGGGGTCAAGAAGGATTTTTTTCCCAGTATGTTGCACGTCCGGGGAATGCTTCAGACTGGGTTTTTTTTGCCTTCTTTTGGATCAGCAGCAGTAGGTGATGTGAAAGGCTGAACTCGATGGACGCACAGCTTTCTTTCCGCCTACGTAACTATGAATAATCACAGCAACAATGGTGCGGTGACTTAGTGGAGGAAGCACCCTGATACAAGTGGATCCTACGGAGAATTTGTGGGCTTACATCACCAATTTATACAGTGCAGTGTTTTTATGTTGCTAATAAACAATTTTACACTGCATTCCTCTGTTATATAATTATTAACCCTCCCACGTCTATGAACGCAGACCGCTATTACACACATGTATAATACAATAAATGCAATGATTGCCATAAGAAGTATCAAGAGTCGACTTTTCAGTTAGTTGCCATAGCATGTGACATTGTGTTCTAAAACTTATGGAAAATAACTACATTTTTGGCTCTTGATACAATAAATGTAACTATTTACTGACGATGATGTCAGTTTCAGCCCCCCACCTTCCCGCCGGAGCAGAGAAGGTGCCTGAAAGGGGAGGGGGTTATTTTGGATCTCGCTATCTCCGCGTTGCTGCGGGTAGACTCGAATGCCAGGCATCCGTGGAAAGGTCACAATCTGATGTTTCCAGCGATGCATTACATTACATTACATTGGCTGCAAGGCCGCAATCTGGCACCAGTTGGCACCGGATCGCAGCCTATCTCCGGTGGGGTCCATTATCTTGGATGGCAGCCCCACCTGTGCGTCCCCCCTCCTTAGCTGACTCATCGCGCATGGCGCGTTGATGTCAGTTAACTGGGTAACCTCTAGTTGCAGAGGGATTTCCTAAGGAAATCCTATGGTGGAGATAGGGGGTTATTTGAACCCCAATATCTCCAAAGAAGATCTCCTGAAGGAGTTTACAATGTAGAGTATATATGTGTGAGCTTGTGTATGCATGGGTATGTGTGAGAAAACCTCAAAGGACTCGAAAAGTCCAGATATTATATTGAATTTTGTTGTATCCTATAAAACAATGTTTCAAAAGTCTGTCCCCAGGACCCAATAACAGAACAGGTTTTCAAGTTATCTGGCGTACAATCTAGGTAATGTCATTTACTACTTAGTGATTGCAGTAATCTAGTCTGTCAGGGTTATTCAAGGAAAATCGAAAAGTCACCGCACGTTCGGTGACTTTTCGTTCTCTTGAATTCGGTGCCATTTGCGATTCCATTTCGGTGACCCTGCGATGTATTCAGCAAGCACCACAGGGCCGTCGTAGTGCAGGGAAAAGCCGCCGCAAACCCGCCGAACACTCACCGCAAAACCCGGTGAACACACAAACCAGCAAAAACAGCTGGATTAACCCCGCCGAACATGCAGGAGAAAACCGAGCAGCAGCCGATCAGAGCCCAGAGCAGCCGTTGGAAAAACCCGACACCGCAGACGAATGGAGTGAAAAAAATTAACAGTTTGCTTGTATGACGGAATGGAGATGTTGTTCCGCCTGCGGGTGTGCTCTATCTGCGTGACCCCGTCGCTTACCGCTGGCCCGACTACCGAGTGGCGCACACTCGGCGTCTCGTGCGGCCTGGCGTGACCCTAGGGTAGGGTTAGCGGGCGGTGGAGGGGACCCCTGCCTGGAACCAGTCCGACCACTGAGGCACGGAGCACTCAGCGTCCCGAGCAACTGGTTCCCTGACCTGGCGGGTGTGGGACGCCTGTGGGAATCGGCCCTAGCAGCCGTGGAGAAAGATTCGGATCTTATGGGGAAACGTTTCGGATCTTATGCGGGAAACGTTTCCGATCCGGGGGCGGTGTCTCTTCGGATCTTGGGCGGTGAAGGTTTCGAGTCGGGAAGGGATGGCGGGTCGGATCGGAACTGGAGGGCTTCGGATCGGTATGGGAGGGAGGTTCGGATATGGCGGGACCAGTGGAGAGTTCGGGTCTTACCGCAATGCCGAAGCGCGGTTCCCGGCGGGGCCGTTCGGTTCGGATCTCCGTCTTCCTCCGACCGAATCTTCCTGAGCAGCGCCTCTGCCCTGATACTCGATGCAGGGTCAGAGCGCTCGATTCGGATCGTATCCGAGTGGGCACCGTACTCTGAGGCCGCGGGGGACACTCAGATCCGAAAATACGGTGGAGAATAAAGTCACACCAGTCAAAGCTGAATGTACTGCAGAATCTGGCTTTTTTATTTACAGTCCAAGCATTTATTACCTCTGCACACAATTAGAATACAATGGGACTCCTTGCCCGCCCTCCAGGACCCATTGGCCCTTGGCCTTCAGGGAGTCACCAATTCGGACCGGATGGTCCGAATCGGCCATTTTACGATTCGAACCGGATGGTTCGAATCGGCCATTTTCCGAAACGAGAATTCCAACTGCGCCACAAGGATCGGAAAATGGCGGCGAGCAAGGCAAACAAAGGGAAAAGTCATTACACCATAAACCAACGGGGAACACTTTATTAACACCACACAATGTCACATCTAAATAAAAACTGGTAAACGGGGTGCGTGCCACCACACCCAAGTGTCCATGTCCCCACTGTCACTGCACCGCCCCTGGCTGAGGGTGCTGGGCCATCCCGTGACACTCCTCCCCCTCCCCAAGGTCCGACGCACTCGGTTGGACCCCACCGGGTCGTACCGAGGTAGTCGGGGCTCCCCAATCCCCTGGTTCCCGGGCCGACTGTCGCGATAACCCATCTGCGTTACCGTTCTGCGACCCGGGCCGATATTGGATGGAAAAGTTGAAGGGTTGGAGAGCCAGGCTCCACCGCAACAGGCGGCCGTTCTCCCCCGCCACTCGGTTGAGCCATACCAAGGGGTTATGGTCGGTCATCACGGTGAAGGACCGACCGTAGACGTAGGGTTGGAGCTTCCGTAGGGCCCAGACCAGGGCCAGGCACTCCTTCTCCACTGCAGCATACCCCACCTCTCGTGGCAACAACTTCCGGCTAATAAACGCCACCGGATGGTCCCCCCGTCGTCCCCCACTTGACTCAGGACAGCTCCCAGTCCGAACATGGACGCGTCTGTGTGGACAATAAAACGTTTATTATAGTTGGGAGCTGCCAGCAGGGGCGCTTGGGTCAGGGCGGCCTTCAGCTGCCGGAAGGCCTGTTCGCACTCCGGGGACCACAGGACTTGGCGGGGCAGGGATTTCTTGGTCAGATCAGTCAGGGGTTTGGCCAGGTCGCTGTAATGGGGTACAAATTTTCTGTAGTACCCCGCGGTACCCAAAAAGGCCAGGACCTGGGTCTTGGTCACCGGGGTGGGCCAATCCAGGATAGCCTCTATCTTCGCGGGCTCCGGCCGTTGTATCCCGCACCCCACCCGGTGGCCCAGATACTGCACCTCGGCCATCCCCACCCTACACTTCTCCGGCTTCAGGGTCAGGTTGGCGTCCCTAATCCGGCCCAGGACAGTCCCTACATGGTCCAGGTGTTCCTCCCAGGTCTGGCTATAGATGGCTATATCATCCAGGTACGCGCAAGCGAATCCCTGGAGGCCATCGAGGAGGCGATCGATTAACCGCTGGAAGGTAGCAGGGGCGTTCTTCATCCCGAACGGCATGACTCGAAACTGGTACAGGCCGAACGGGGTGATGAAGGCCGACTTCGGGGTCGCCTCCTCGGCAAGGGGAATCTGCCAATACCCCTTGCACAGATCCACCGTGGTCAGAAAATGACCCCCGAGATCTGATCTAGCAACTCGTCGACTCGGGGCATCGGATAAGCGTCCGTAACAGTACAGTCGTTTATCCGCCGATAGTCGACGCAGAACCTGGTTGTACCGTCCTTTTTGGGCACCAGGACCACGGGCGACGCCCATGGGCTGGCCGACGGCTCAATGACCCCCAGCTCCAACATCTCCCGGATCTCGGCCCGCATAGACTCGCGGACTGCTTCCGGGATCCGGTAGGCGGGCTGTCGGAGTGGTTTCTGACCGGGTGTGTCCACCTGATGGACGGCCTGGTCCGTATATCCCGGGAGGGCCGAGAAAACCCCCGGCGAGAAGCAACTGCCGCGCCTGCGCCTGTTTCTCGGGCCCTAGCTCCTCCCCCAACTGCACCTGCTCCACCCCGGAAGGCTGCTTGGCTACCCCCGGGAGTTCCTCCAAGGGAAAGGGTTCCATCTCCTCGGCCGCCGGCGCGCATATGGCGTCCACCGACTCGGGCCGCTCATGGAAGGCCTTCAGCATATTGACGTGGAACGTCCGCTGGATTCTGGTGTCCGCGCAGCTCACAACCACATAGGTGGTATCCCCCAGCTGGGTTACCACCTTGTAGGGACCTTGCCAGGCCGCCTGCAGCTTGTTCTGCCGCTGTGGTTTTAACACCAGAACCTTCTGTCCCACACAGAACGAGCGGCTGCACGCAGCGCGATCGTACCACGCCTTCTGCTGAGCCTGGGCCGTCTCCATGTTCTCCTGCACGAACCCCTGGAGGTCCGCCAAGCGCTCCCGCAGCTTCAGGACGTACTCCACCACGGGAACTCCGTCCTCCTCCGGCGCCCCCTCCCACTGAGCCCTAACCAGGTCCAGGGGACCTCGCACCCGGCGTCCATATAGCAGCTCAAAGGGTGAGTACCCGGTGGATTCCTGCGGAACCTCCCGGTAGGCGAACAGCAAGTGGGGAAGATACTTCTCCCAGTCCCTGTTCTCATGCACGAAGGCCCGGATGAGCTGCTTCAGGGTCCCATTGAACCGCTCGCACAGCCCGTTGGTCTGGGGGTGATACGGGGCGCTGTGCAGCGCCTTAACGCCACAGAGACGCCAAAGCTGTTGGGTGAGCTCAGCGGTAAACTGGGTACCCTGATCGGATAGGATTTCTCGGGGAAACCCTACCCTCGTGAACACCCTGAGGAGCGCGTCTGCTACGGTGTCCGCCTGGATGTTGGCCAAGGCCACAGCCTCGGGGTACCGGGTGGCATAATCCACTACGGTAAGAATATACCTCTTACCGGTGGCACTGGGCCGTGGCAACGGCCCTACGATGTCAACCGCCACCCGGCTAAAGGGCTCCTGGATAATGGGCATGGGCCGCAAGGGCGCCTTCGGATGGTCCCCAGCCTTCCCAGCTTTCTGGCAAACTGGGCAGGTGCGGCAATAATCGCGGGTGTCGTTGCTAAGGCGAGGCCAGTAAAACGCGCGCGCCAACCTGTGCCGGGTTTTACTCTGGCCTAAGTGACCTGCAAGGGGGATGTCGTGGGCCAAGCGCAGAAGCTCCTGCCTGGGTCCCTGCGGCACCACCAGCTGCTTCTGCGGAATCTGCTTCTTCTTGGCCCCCTCCCTCACGGTGTAACGGTACAGCAGCCCATCCTCCCACTCCACCTTGTCTTTCCCCTGACCGTCCAGGCCCTGACCAGCTCGGTCCCGGTAGCCCTGTAATGTGGGGTCGGTTTGCGTCTGGTGGCGCAGCGTCTCTGGGGTACTCCACGGGGAAGGGAGGACAGGCGGAGGGGGAAGAATCGGGTCCCGTCGAGGTCGGGGAGGTGATGGCGGTCTGGGAGGTTGGGAAGGGCCTGGGGTTTTGGGCTGTCGGGGGGGTCGGGGAGGTCGGTAATGGTTGGGGGGTCGCGGAGGTCGGGGAGGTTTGGGAGATTTGGGAGGTTTGGGAGGTTTGGGAGGTTTGGGAGGTTTGGGAGGTCGGGATGGTGGTGGTGGAGGTCTCACCTGGGTCCCATTCGGAGCGCCCCTGTCTTGTCGTCGGCTCTGTTGCCTAGTGGTAACCGGGGTAGCTGCATCTGTGGAGTAAGCGGAAATGAGCTGCCCCAAATCATTCCCCAGGAGCACCTCGGCCGGCAGTTGTCTCAGCAACCCCACCCGCACCTCCTTCTCCCCGTTCCCCCAGTCCAGGTGCACCCGGGCCGTCTCGAGCCGGAGCACTTTTCCTCCCGCCACCCGTACTGCTACAGTGCTCTGCAGGCGGTCGCTTGGCGGGACCAAGTGAGGCCGGACCAGGGTGATGGTAGCCCCGGAGTCTCGCAGCCCCTCAGCAGGCCGCCCGTTTATCCACACCGCCTGGCGGTGGTGTCGGCGGTTGTCATCCGCGGCGGCTTGCACGGGGTCGGCTTCGTGCAACTGCTCCCACCATTCCTCCGGGGCCTCCGGCCACGGAGCTCCGGCGTCGCAACAATGGGCCGCCGGCGATGGCCTGCCGGCCGGCCGTGTCAATTCCGGGCGGTTGGGGCAATGTTGTTTGTAGTGCCCCTCCTGGTTGCACCCGTAACAGCGGACGTTAGCCATGTTGGTGGGCCGGCTGGGAGCCCGTGCTACAGGCGCCCGGACCGCGGGTGGTGGAGGTGGCGGAGGTAGTGGGGCGGGTAACACGGGACGGCTGGCCAGGGTCCGCTCCCCCCCGGCAACTTCCGGGTGTCCGTGTACTCGTCGGCCCAGGTGGCCGCTTGTTGCACCGTATGGGGCTTCTTGTCGCGCACCCACTCTCGGATAGCGGAGGGTGTGTGCTCGAAGAACTGCTCGAGCAGCAGCAGTTGGGTGATCTCGGCCACCATCTCCGCTTGGCTTCCCGAGAGCCAGGTGCGCAGGTCCCTCTGCAGCCGATGGGCCCACTCCACGTGGGTGGCGCCACTGGGCCGGCGAGAATTCCGGAACTTCGTCCGGCTAGCTTCCGGGGTCACGGCATATCTACTCAGCAGCGCCTGCTTGACGTGCGAGTAGCTGGTGGCCTCGTCGTCCGGCACCGTACGATAGGCCTCGGCGGCCCGACCGGTCAGCTTACTCGCCAAGATCCGGATCCAGTCGGCCCGGTGCACTTCATGCACCCGACACAGGCGCTCAAAGTCTTGGAGATAGCTTTCGATTTCTTCCTCGGCTTCCCGGAACTCCTTGAACGCCTGGAACGGCACTTTCCGCCCGGCGTATCGGTCCGATGGCGAGCGGCTACTCCGCCGGCTTCGCACTTCGGCCAGCCGCAGTTCGTGCACCCGCTCTCTCTCCCTCTCCTCTTCCTGACCGAGTTCCCGACCCAGCTTCCTCATCTCAGCTTCCGATGGGGCCGGACCCATCATGGAGATCCGCTCCCGCATCTTCCGGCAGAATTCGCTATCCTCGGCCTCAGCGGGAACGGCAGCCGGCACTGGGTCCGCGGGCAACGCCGCGAACACCTCCTCCTGATCTATTCTCCTCAACTCCTCTATCAGGGTCTCCCGACTCTTGGAACCCGGGACACCGCCCCGATTCTCCAGCATCCCACGCAGGACGTCCCGCTTGTAGGCAGTATACTTGATCATGATGAGGGTCCCCCTGGGGTCTGCAGAGAGCTATCCCACCGCTGCCACCAGTATGACGGAATGGAGATGTTGTTCCGCCTGCGGGTGTGCTCTATCTGCGTGACCCCGTCGCTTACCGCTGGCCCGACTACCGAGTGGCGCACACTCGGCGTCTCGTGCGGCCTGGCGTGACCCTAGGGTAGGGTTAGCGGGCGGTGGAGGGGACCCCTGCCTGGAACCAGTCCGACCACTGAGGCACGCAGCACTCAGCGTCCCGAGCAACTGGTTCCCTGACCTGGCGGGTGTGGGACGCCTGTGGGAATCGGCCCTAGCAGCCGTGGAGAAAGATTCGGATCTTATGGGGAAACGTTTCGGATCTTATGCGGGAAACGTTTCCGATCCGGGGGCGGGTGTCTCTTCGGATCTTGGGCGGTGAAGGTTTCGAGTCGGGAAGGGATGGCGGGTCGGATCGGAACTGGAGGGCTTCGGATCGGTATGGGAGGGAGGTTCGGATATGGCGGGACCAGTGGAGAGTTCGGGTCTTACCGCAATGCCGAAGCGCGGTTCCCGGCGGGGCCGTTCGGTTCGGATCTCCGTGTTCCTCCGACCGAATCTTCCTGAGCAGCGCCTCTGCCCTGATACTCGATGCAGGGTCAGAGCGCTCGATTCGGATCGTAATCGAGTGGGCACCGTACTCTGAGGCCGCGGGGGACACTCAGATCCGAAAATACGGTGGAGAATAAAGTCACACCAGTCAAAGCTGAATGTACTGCAGAATCTGGCTTTTTTATTTACAGTCCAAGCATTTATTACCTCTGCACACAATTAGAATACAATGGGACTCCTTGCCCGCCCTCCCAGGACCCATTGGCCCTTGGCCTTCAGGGAGTCACCAATTCGGACCGGATGGTCCGAATCGGCCATTTTACGATTCGAACCGGATGGTTCGAATCGGCCATTTTCCGAAACGAGAATTCCAACTGCGCCACAAGGATCGGAAAATGGCGGCGAGCAAGGCAAACAAAGGGAAAAGTCATTACACCATAAACCAACGGGGAACACTTTATTAACACCACACAATGTCACATCTAAATAAAAACTGGTAAACGGGGTGCGTGCCACCACACCCAAGTGTCCATGTCCCCACTGTCACTGCACCGCCCCTGGCTGAGGGTGCTGGGCCATCCCGTGACAGCTTGAGTGTTTGAAAAGTTAAACAATGTTTGCAAAGAAACTACTGAACGAAAATATCTGAAATTTACATATAAGATCCAATGAATGATAATAAAAAGTCCTGATACAGAAAAAAACGATTTAAATTAAAAAACGAAAAAAAATTGTAAAAAAATCCTGAAAATTGCCTAAAAGATCCTAAAAAATCTAAAACTGAAGAGACTTTTTACTGCAGAATAAAATTGTAAACGGTTTATTAGATATTGATTTAAAACTGGAATATTTTTAATATTCAAACCTATGGGATTAGCCTGAATAAACCTGACGAATGAAACCACTGAATGGCAGGGCATTTCGGCAACCTCTCATTGCTGGTTTTTGTTCTCTGAATAGACGAAGCATTGCTTCTCTACGGGGAATTCACTGCCCTCGAACAGGCACCGTATGTGCAGGCAATTCGCCAACATTTGACGAACTGCCTGCTCTCTGGATAGCCGAATGGCCAGGAAAGGAAACCAAACGCTGAATTTCAGCGTTCGGTTACCTTTCGCCAGCAATTGGTATCTCTTTGAATAACCCTGTGTATTTTACCAAGGTGATCCTTAAAATCCGGCCTGTTAGGGCGTCCTAAAGGCAAGTTAAATAATAACATATAATATGATAATGATAATTATATAACAGTGACATCTAAACATACAGATTCTGTGGCTTTTGCTCCATTTCCAGAGATAAAAAACATATCGCCCCTCCATAAATTTTTTCAACACTAGTTGTAGAAATGAATCATTACATAAATGTTTTAATGAACATGTTTTTTAGAGACAATCGTGAACAGTCCATCTTGACACTGATAAAGGAGAAACTGATAAAACACGTTCTGCCCATTTGAAAGAGAATGACTTAACAAAGACTAAACTCCAAGCACAGAGCTCCCTTACAGGATTGCCACGCTATTCAATAAATGTGCTGCTTTGCCTGGTCCCCTGTGGCATGCCGCGGTCAAATGGGGGACTGGGAATATATGAAGAGCAATAGCTCCCTTTTTATAATGATATACTGTAGGTCAGCAAAAAAATACTGATCTATATAAAGGGAGAGATTCTCTTTCAAATGAACAAAACCTATTTTGCCTATGATAGCGGCACTTTAACATCACTGATTGCGGCGCATCTCATAATATCTCAATTCACCAGTCATACGGTCACTATACACATCACTTCCTCTGAAAATGAATTTGAATAACACTGTCCCTTTATGGAATCTCATGGAGTCCAGTTTATGTTTGGTGAACATTCCAAACAGCGCCAACATTCTGTGATATCATAGAATCCAGTCCTTGCTGAGAATGTTTACCAGGCGCTTGTTCTTTCAAACGTCACTCTGTTGTTACTGAGAGTTGTGCGATTATTTCCCCGAGATTTATTACTGAGCTTTATTGAATTTAATAACTTATTCAGTTGTTAAAGTATTTAGATTCAGATTCCACAAGGCCATGGAGCCAGAAAAGGTATGTTCTCCTTTTCCATTGCAAGACACATCTACGAGTTATGAAAAAAACTGCTCTTTTCAATTTATTAAAAAAAGGGCAAATTTTTACAACTTAATTATTTTTTTGTTCATTATCAGTTTTAATGGTGGATGTTATTTAAATATTTTTTTTCTAGGGTTAAGACGTGGAGAAGTGGATATCACAAAGTAATATATTTAATAATATGTGTGTAGCGTGTTTTATGACAACGGATTAGCGAGTAAACATTTTTACTATATGGAACTTATCAGGTCGGGCTCCTCTACACGTCTTAATATCTAAAGGTTTATTCTCATCCTTTTTTTTTAACTGCATCCTTTATCGCAGGTGAAAAACCTTGGCCCGGAAGCGCCGCAGGTTATCGAGCCTGTTGAGCCTCACACCAACGAGGATGCCCAAGCGATTTCCGAGGCAAATGTCCAGAAGGAGACTCCTGAAAATCTGGTGAGTGCGTCACCTTGGGAAAACAATCACATAGATAGCGCCCCCTGTGTGTCACAGCAATATATTAAAAGACACACCCTATCATCATGTTACATAGCGTCCCCTGTGTGTCACAGTAATACATTAAAAAGACACACCCTATCACCATGTTACATAGCGCCCACTGTGTGTCACAGCAATTCATTAAAAAGACACACCATATTGCCATGGAATTCCTGGAATTCATCATAGGATTTCCCTATTCTACTCAAGCTGCAAACGTTGCTTGGTTCTCGGTTGTAATGCCCAGCTGCTCTATATTAACACTCCATGCATTTTGTATATTTTGAATAGGAAACTTTATTGTGTGAGCAGTCAGAGAATAATGAGTGATTCCAAGGTCATTTGTCATTCTTGGCTCTTAATTCAAGGTGTTAATTAAGTTGGTAATATATTTTTGTTTTATAATTGGTTTTTTATAGTTTTATATGTTTAATTTGAGGTTGGAAATTTTCTTTTATTTTTTCAACTTGATTCACAGAGGTAAAGTGACCCAAATGGGCTCCTTAGTATGCACATCACATAACACTTTATTATCATACATTTTGTACCACTGGGTGTTGAAATAAAATCTAAGCACAAATGAACCATAACACTCCAAAAATATTAGTGTTTATTTATTTTTGTATTGACACATGTATAGTTACATTGTTTCAGATCCAGTGGTTTGCTTTACAGTAACTGTATAAGTATATATGTGTATGAGTATCCAGGTAATCAATATGTCGAGGATGGAGACCAGCACTCCAAGGACTTTTTATTGTAATTATTACATTTATTGTTTTAAGAGTCAGTTTTTCCATAATTTTCATTATTGTGACTTAATTAAGTTATAGAAAATAACTGAAACGTTGGCTCTGGATACAAGAAACGGAATAATTGTGGCAAGAAGTCACTGCAGCGCTGCTTTGTTTTATTTGTTTGATTGATTTAGATGTTTAGTGGTTTGTTTTGCTGGTTTGCTAGAGGGTTTTATCTTTATGGAGGAATAAACATTTCACTATATGGAACTTACCAGGTTGGTTACTACTTAATATCTCAAAGTTTTATTCTCATCCTTTTTCTTCCACTATCCTATAACACAGGAGGAGAAACCTGTTGTCGAAGCTCCGCTCCAGGATTCAGAGGCTGATGTGAATCAGCCCGAGAAGACTGAGACGGAGGAAGAGAAGAAGATCAAGCAGCGCGAGAGCCTGAAGATCCTGGTGAGTGGGACACACTGTGTCACCTTGCTCTCGCTACAAGTGCAGTACATCATCACACAGACAGACCCTGCCTCCACATTACGTAGCGCCCCCTGTGCTTCACTGTAAATACATTTTAAATGACACGATTTCTCTTGTGTTTCCATGAGTCTATGTAGAATGAGCTCCATAAGGGAATACAATCTAAACATTTTGTGGTTCTTCTGTTGTGTAGTGTGCTGCTGTGCGTAGAGAGATGATGGACGCCGGCCTCATCTCACGCATAACTCGCCCCGTGCCTGTGCAGGACGCCCGGAGTAAACTGGAAGTCGGAGTGTCGGTATTCCATGCTATTAACAACCAGTTCATGGATTACCAAACCCGACTGGCCATACTGCACTATAGAGATTATAACGGGAGCAGCGGAAGCAGCAGTGACGACTCAGATGCTGCATCTCTCACTTCCTATGAATTCAGTGATGGAGAGCAGGTAAGAACCTTCCCAATGAGGTGTATTAAGGATTATGGTTTCAATTCTCTAGTTATTTCCAAATATTATAATAGAATTATAAAGAGCTTTGCCATAAATAAATGTGATATATTACTTCTTAGGACATAAATGATTGGCCCACCGACGCTGCCAAGAGCGAGGAGGAAGATCAGGTAAGAACCAACACAATGCAATGTACTAAGGCTTATGGTGTCATTCCTCTACTTATTGTTTAATATTATAATAGAATTATAAGGAGCTTCACTTATAAATAAATGTGATATCTTATTTTTTAGGACACAAGTAGTCAGCCCACCATCGCTGACACGGTCGAGGAAGAAGATCAGGTAAGATCCCGCACGTTATGACGTGTTAAACCTCGGCTTTAGTTCCAGTAGTTATTGATTAATACTGAGGGTCTGTGAGTGGGTTTGAGATAAACATCTATTTTTGTTGCAGATCTCTTCTCCAAAAGACCTGAGTGTCCAAGGAGCCGTTAATGAAGAAAATGTAGTCGCCGCTCCTAAATCCAAGGTAATTAATATATGAATTTGTTAACACTATGACAGAAACCAGTGGAGTTCTAGGACAATCACCGCATCAAATATGTTATGATATTGTATCAGATTATCAGTATGGTGCTGAAGGAGGAGAAGGAAAGCCGCATGAGACGCTTCTGGAGGGGCATAAAATCCCTCTTCTGCTGCTGCTGCTGCGTCCAGAAACCCAAGAGATGCCGACCCATGAGGAGAACATCTAGCAGCGAATAGAGCGATCCCATGCAGGAGAGCAGCACCAGTAGCCTGCCAGGAGGATGCCAAGTCAGTATTTCCAGAAACTACAATGTAACTTTATACCAACCCAATCCGAGTCCCACCATTTACACATAAAATGCCCAAACAGGGAAGAGACTACAGTAACGTGAGAAGCCAAGCTCTACACGAGAAACATAGATTAACTTCATAAAATAGACCTAATACAAGAGGAATTAGTAACAGTGCTTAATATATAATAAACATGCAAGATGTTGTAGATGTGGAGAGAATGTTTTTATTTATACTATCGTTTATGCCCTTCTCTAAGGTGGCGCAAGAGATTCGGAATCAGGAAGAAGCATCAGTGTCTTGGATGTTGTGTCCAACACATTATATATGCCACGATGCCAATGTGATTTCCATGAACCATGACGCCAGAAAGGACTGCATCAGCTGCTGAGCTATCCTGGATAATGATTTTCCCGTTAGGATCCGAAGAATTAAATGAGAAGTGATGCCCGGCGCTCAACTTCAATGTGATAATGGCTGCTTGATCCAAGGAGAAATCTGACACCATTCTGGGGTCAAGAAGGATTTTTTTCAAAAGTATGTTGCATGTCCGGGGAATGCTTCAGACTGGGGTTTTTTTGCCTTCTTTTGGATCAGCACCAGTAGGTGATGTGAAAGGCTGAACTCGATGGACGCACAGCTTTCTTTCCGCCTACGTTACTATGAATAATCATAGCAACAATGGTGCGGTGACTTAGTGGAGGAAGCACCCTGATACAAGTGGATCCTACGGAGAATTTGTGGGCGTATATCACCAACTTACACAGTGCAGTGTTTTTATGTTGCTAATAAACAATTTTACACTGCATTCCTCTGTTATATAATTATTAACCCTCCCACATCTATGAACGCAGACCGCTATTACACACATGTATAATACAATAAATGCAATGATTGCCATAAGAAGTATCAAGAGTCGACTTTTCAGTTAGTTGCCATAGCATGTGACATTGTGTTCTAAAATTTATGGAAAATAACTACATTTTTGGCTCTTGATACAATAAATGTAACTATTTACTGACGATGATGTCAGTTTCAGCCCCCCCACCTTCCTGCCGGAGCAGAGAAGGTGCCTGAAAGGGGAGGGGGGTTATTTTGGATCTCGCTATCTCCCCGTTGCTGCGGGTAGACTCGAATGCCAGGCATCCGTGGAAAGGTCACAATCTGATCTTTCCAGCGATGCATTACATTAACCCCTTGGCTGCAAGGCCGCAATCTGGCACCAGTTGGCACCGGATCGCAGCCTATCTCCGGTGGGGTTCATTATCTTGGATGGCAGCCCCACCTGTGTGTCCCCCCTCCTTAACTGACTCATCGCGCAAGGCGCGTTGATGTCAGTTAACTGGGTAACCTCTAGTTGCAGAGGGATTTCCTAAGGAAATCCTATGGTGGAGATAGGGGGTTATTTGAACCCCAATATCTCCCAAAGGAGATCTCCTGAAGGATTTTACAATGTAGAGGTATATATGTGTGAGCTTGTGTATGCATGGGTATGTGTGAGAAAACCTCAAAGGACTCGAAAAGTCCAGATATTGTATTGAATTTTGTTGTATCCTATAAAACAATGTTTCAAAAGCACAGAGCCCCGTCTTGGATCCCTCCCAGCTGCAATCAGAGTTACCCAGTGTGCCGTGAAGGAAATGTAACGACCCTGTACATGCTTGCTGGACCCCGTGTCTAAAGTGACATGCACCTTGCTGCTGACTGCCTTTCCCAATGACTGGATAACATTGTCTTCCACGTGCTGGTATAGTGCTGGAATGGCCTTGCGTGAAAAGTAATGGCGTTTTGGAACCTGCCACTGTGGTACAGCGCATTCAGCAAATTCACGGAAGGGAGCAGAGTCCATCAGCTGGAAAGGCAGCAGCTGCAATGCGAGTAATTTTGCTAAGCTGGCATTTAGACGCTGTGCTTGGGGATGGTTGGGACTATATTTTTTCTTTCGCTGCAGCAGCTGCAACAACGTAATCTGACTGCGTAAATCTTCAGCTACTGGGATGATGTCACATTGTGAGGAAGGACCTGCTGGTACATCCATTACTGTAGCATCATCCCTGTCGGTGGAGGTTGTAGGCAATTGCATGGCAGGACATACAGTGTGGGTAGAGACAGATGAGGAGGAGGAGGACCTACGCAAAGTTTTTCCCCAACGGGATGTGTGGCACTTGTTCATATGTCACCTCAAGCACGTGGTACCCAAGTGTCCGGTGTTTATCCCACGCTTCAGCCTCCTCTGACATAGATTACAAATAGCAACGGTGGGGTCTGCTGCACAGTTCTTAAAGAACTCCCAGACAGCAGAGTTCCTGCATGTGTTCTTTGAGACAACAGCGCTCTGCACCGGAGCAGCTCTGACATGTGATGCCTTGGACTGGCTAGTGCTACGGTTGGTCACAGAGGATGTTGTGCCTCGTGTTTGCTGTGCCTCCTCCTCCTCACTTGATTCCTCAGTTCGATCTGGCACCCAGGTGGAGTCAGTGACCTCATCATCATCAATGTCATCTTCACCCCCTATCTCCTCGTCACTGGAGCCAACTTGGCAGTATGCTGCAGCTGCTGGGGCAACATGAGTGCCAGTTATTTGTGTGTCATCACTGGCACCCCCTTCCTCTAGGTTGATTATACTCCCTTGCTCAACCTCAGAGATTGAATCAGAGCACTGTACTTGCTGCGCATCCTCAAGCAGCATGTCACTCTCATTGTAGTCAAACAATTCAGCTGACTCCTCCGTGTGTGATAGCGAGGCTACGGCAGGAGTAGCTGTGCACATGGAGGCTGCATTAGATGCTTTGGCAGCTGAGCTGGACTGTAAAGCACTAGAAGCCTGGCTGGCAGAGGACTCGGAGGATGAGGATGGCCTGGTTAGCCAATCCACCAAGTCCTCTGTATGTTGCTGCTGCTTAAGACGGCCAGCACCAGTTAGAAAGGACAAGCGTGCCCCTGCAGAGGATGCACCACGTCCACCACAACCAGAGACACAGCCTCCCGACACAGGGGCTGCTTGCCCTCTTCTCTGTGGCTGGGAGCGTCTGCCTGTCCATTTTGTTCTTTCAGACATGGTGAGTGATATATAGATTAATATATACAGAACTCTGATTCAACTCTGGTATAAATATTTAAATAACTCTGGTATAACTCAGTGAGACACACGGATAGCTGGCAGCCAGTGACGAGACACAGATCACCTTAATTCACAAATGTTTTAAATAAATTAGTGAGCCCCAAAATACAGCGTGGTACTGTATGTATGACGAGACACAGATCATCTTAATTCACAAATGTTTTAAAGAAATTAGTGAGCCCCAAAATACAGCGTGGTACTGTATGTATGACGAGACACAGATCACCTTAATTCACAAGTGTTTTAAATAAAGTTGTAAACCCCCAAAAAAATTGCTGGCACAGTGACAAGACACACATCACCTAAATTCCCTGATATTTGGTAAAAATGAGACCCAAAAAGACTTGTTGGCACAGTGTGACAAGACCCAGAAAATCACCTCAATACACAAATGTTTTAAATAAAGTTGTAAACCCCAAAAAAACTTGCTGGCACAGTGACAAGACACACATCACCTAAATTCCCTGATATTTGGTATAAATGAGACCCCCCCAGTAGCGGGCAGACCGGCAGTAACAACACACAACTATCTTCTTTGAAATCTCTGAAATGCGTGCAGAAGCGCTGCGTTGAAACCTTATATAGTGTGCTGCGGGACTTAGCTCAGTGAGCCCATGATTGGGCAAAATTTGCCCAATCAGGACTCTGAGCGGTGATTGGCATAGTGTTCAACCAGTCTTGCACCAGACCTGTGGTCAGGTGCAAGGCTGTAGCCAATTAGGAGCTTCAGGCAGTGGGAAAATGCATTGTGGTCGAACATGTAGCAAACACCCGGAAATGTTCGGGGTTCGCGATCTGCTCGAACAGGCTAAGTTCGGGTCGAACCCCGAACCGTCCGAACCCGAACAGCTCATCCCTAATAACCAGTTGTCAAATGTCTGCTGAACGATCCACTGGTGCTTCCTGTAGCCTCCTGACTCTGCTTTATGGATCATACATAGCTGGAGATGCTCTTTGTTATCCACTTTTTACCTGGATTCCCTGGCACTGCTCATGGCACACAATAAAGCGGTTATTCAAAGAGCACCGAATTGGCCATGAATTTCCCCTTACAATGCAATTTCATGGCCATTCGGCTATTCACAAAGCTGGCAATTCGCCAACTATTAGCAAAATATGGTGCTGTTAGATAGTGGTGAAATACGGTGCCTGTTCGACTGCGGTGAAATACGGTGCTGTTTGACTGCGGTGAAATATGGTGCCTGTTCGACTGCGGTGAAATACGGTGCTGTTCGACTGCGGTGAAATACAGTGCCTGTTCGGCGGCGGTGAAATACGGTGCCTGTTCGGCGGCAGTGAAATACAGTGCTGTTCGACTGCGGTGAAATACGGCGCCTGTTCGGTGGCAGTGAGATACGGTGTCTGTTCGGCAGCAGTGAAATACGGTGCTGCTCGACAGCGGTGAAATACGGTGCTGTTCGGCAGCAGTGAAATATGGTGTCTGTTCGGCGGCAGTGAAATACGGTGCTGCTCGACAGCGGTGAAATACGGTGCTGTTCGGCGGCATTGAAATCCCCCATAGAGAAGCAATGGTTAATCTATTCACACTGAACAGCAGAGAAATGTCAGTGAAATGCCCTGATGTTCGGTGGTTTCATTCAGGTGAATCCCATAGGTTTCAATGTTAAAATTTTTCCTGTTTTTATCCAATATCTACTAAACTGTTTATTATTTTAATCTGCAGCAAAAAGTCTCTTGTATTTATTTAGAATTTTCAGGATTTTTTTTCAACAAAATTTTGGATTCAGATTATTTTTTTAACGACGTGTCTTTTTTATTCGGCGACAGACCTTTTTATAGTTATGCAAAGGACCTTATATATTATTTACACTTGTTTCAAAAGTTGCAGAGGTTTTTTTTTTTTTTTACCCCGTTCGGCAGCTGGTCGGCTTTTACCGGAGGCTGGTCGATGGTCTGTTCGGTGGGTCGTCAGCAGTTTAAAGATCGATTCTGTGGTCTGTTCGGCAGGTCGTTGGCATTTGCGTTCCTTGGTTTTTCTAATCTATTCGGCGGAAAGTAAAAAGGAATTCCAGGCGCACCCTAGTGGTCAAAATCTAGAACATTATGGTTTGCACATGTGTTGTATAAAAGCAAGTGCATTAAGTGTAATATATATATATATAAAAGAGAATTATTATGTGAAATGGGCGTCTCACAGCAAATAAATATACATATCCCAATTTATAAAGTGCTTTTATGTCGTTTTCTTTCTTCCTCGGTGGAGTTCTTGCAGTCAGCTCATCTTGTTGTTGAAGACTTTTCTTTTTAAACGGTGTTATCCAGATTGCAGGGCGGAGGAAGCAAAGAAACAAAACCTAGCAGTATGAAGTATATAAAACAGGCAGCAAGACGTATTCTAATGTTAAATAAATGTAGGCTTTTATTTACATTAAAAAGCCATACGGCGAGCTTCTCTTACAAAATCAAAACCAATAAATGGTGATTTTTTTTTTTAGGTTTTTCGCTAATCTATTCGGCGGTTTTCCAGCGGTTCATGCGTTCGATTCGACAGTTTGAGGATGCATTCGACAGGTGGATTAGCCACACTCCGGGGACCCTGCAGTGAATAGTGAATTCACCACAGGGTCAGCGAACGTAACTCACCGAAGTGCAGCCAACGAGAGAGCACTGAAATGTTGGTGACGTTTCGGTGCTCTCTGAATAGCCCCTTAAGCGTAGATCTAGATTGTGTGCTGTGATGTATTACGTCTTCTCAGACGGACAGTATTGGTATTCACCATGTGTTATGCATTTCTGCACCAAGGGAATAAAGCCCCCAACGCACCAAGACCCCAAAAAATAAGTGGGGGGGGGTGCAACGATAAAGGATGATTTACATTTTAGGGGGCTTTGTGGCTGGAATGACATCAGAGTCACAATGTAACCAGGAAAACTCTGCTTCCCTTAGATATGAATTAACTAGAGCCTCCAACCACCAAGTGAAATGATTTGGAGCTGAGTTTCTCCATATAACAATGGGTTTCTCTCCATAGTACCGGCTTTCTCCATTTAGCAGGTTTCTCTGTATAGCTGGGTGTTTTTCTCTGTATAGTACCGGCTTTCTCTGTATAGCAGGGTGTTTCTCTGTATAGTACTGGCTTTCTCCATTTAGCCGGTTTCTCTGCATAGTACCTGCTTTCTACATTTAGCCGGTTCCTCTGTATAGCAGGGTGTTTCTCTGTATAGTACTGGCTTTCTCTATTTAGCAAGTATCTATAGCAGGGTGTTTCTCTGTATAGTACCGGCTTTCTCTATTTAGCAGATTTCTCTGTATAGTCCTGGCTTTCTCCTTAAAGTACTAGGTTTCTCTTTATAGTGTTGGGTCTCTCTATATAACAGTGGTAATACATGACAGTGTGTCCTTATATGCAGTGATTATAAATGGAAATGATCTGAATTCTTGTTTCTGTAGCTCCTGGAGGAAATCTCTCCATCCCCTGGATCTCCATGGTCTTTGCTGGACTCGTTCATTAATTCTGGAAAACAACTTGAATAACAACAGTCAAAGATAAACAATCCACAACTCCTGAGAAATGATGATGAATGCATTGTATCAGTTTATATAAGATGATTGAAGCTGCTTCTATGGCCCCATTGTTCCCAAACCACTGGCACTAATGATCCTGCTATATAATAAATTCCTCTTGTCTTCCTCACCCCCAATTCCTCTAGATTGTAAGCTCCTATGAGCAGGGCCCTCTACACCTCTTGTTTCCCCCATATGTCCGTTTACCTGTATCTCGATCCCCTTGGTTATTGGAAACGCTGCAGAAACTGTTGCGCCATATAAACGATGACAATATAATAATAACAATGAGTGTATTGTATCCGTTTATATAAGATGATGAATGTATTGTATCAGTTTATATAAGACTAGTTGTTAAGCCTGCCCGGAAGGCAGTCTATTGTTGTTGTCGCCAGCTCAGAATTCATGTCCACATATTTGGTTGTCAATGTCCTATCCAAGAGTATCTCTCTATATAAATGCGTTTGTAACGCGTCCGTCGCCGTCCCATCCGCAACAGGACGATCAACTGAGCAGCTCTGATGGGTGCGCGCACAGCTGACAGAGCAGGTTCCTCTTCCCTCTTAGATTGTAAGCTCACGGGAACAGGACCCTCTTAGATTGTAAGCTCATGGGAACAGTGTCATGGAACTGACATAGCGCTCCCCGCGTCAAACCTCAAGACTTTTATTTCCCATGGCGAAAACCCCTAAAAGACATAGACAATTGCCTTGGGAAAGACTTTATGTTCAGTTATATTGTGTGATGTGGTTTTAAATGTATTGTAACTTGCTTGGTTTTAAATGTACTTTTATTACTGGATGTGAATGGGAGCTTAGAAATGTGGTTTTGTGTAGAGCGTAAACAAGTTTGAGTACTGTGTAATTTATGCAAAAGGGCTTTTCCCCTTATCTGGCTACATGTTTGATTCAAGAAGTCTGGGATAGTGTTTGTCTTTAATCTGATCTGTTGGAACAATAGATTATGTAAATGTTGTGTGATATGAAGGCTGAGGCAAGTTTATTGTAAATATCTAAAAAAATAAAATAAAAATAAGAGCTAAATGGGAAATTTCCTCTTTGGATAAGTACCAAAAAAAAAAAAAAATCGATTTATACCTCGAGGCTTACGTATTAATATTCCACCAGCATCTCATATACAAAGAGAAGGGTTCCATAAAGATTGGGAAGATGCTGCCAATATATATGTTCTAGAAGGTTTATGGAAATTTTAATTGATCATGAAAATAAAACCGTAAGCGAGTTAGAACCTATAATTGATCAGAATTTGAAAGATATTCAGGACTTTAAAAAATGACCCAACTTTTGGCACCCTAGAAGAAAAATTGAAAATTAATCAAGATGGCTATGATAGCAATATAAAAGAACGTAAACTAGCGAGAGATATTCATGACTATGATGAAGGTAGAGTGTATAAATACAAATTTGCTCACTCCCATTCTAGGAATAGATCAGAACCAACTGTTAGCTCTGAATATGAGACATCTGATCAGGAGACCCTCTCAGATATTGATTCCGATAGACCTACTGGCAGTATTCTTAAAAAATCTGTATCTTTTTTGGACCAGCGTATAGGAGAATCAGAAACCCCATACAGGGGGCGGAAGATCAACACCAGGAGGAAAAGAACGAAATATTAGATCAATCTCGACTCATTAATCTCTCCCATAGAGCTCTATCTCCTATTGAAGAAAACATTCTGACCAAGGGTCTTTCATTCATTCCTAAACCAGGATTCAAGAAATTCAATTGGGTCAAAGATATACATCTTTTTATGAGGAAGCTGGCCCTACATAAATTCCATCAGGTACAAAAAGAAAAAAAAACACCAAACAATTGTGTTTAGTTGAAAATGATTCTGAATGCCTTGATGCCCTTTTAAGTCTATGGGATGAGAGTCATACTTATGAACCTGGCTACACTGATCTACGACTGAGGAGTAAATTTACACCAGCTCTCAGCGAATATAGTTGCATTGAGACATTTTGCAACCTGGTCTGCAATGATATTTCAAAACTAAATGAGCAAGAAGTCTGTGCCTGTATATCTTCTAACATCAGCAATAAAGAAAGGGCAGCCCTTCGAGAACTGCAACAGGATGGAGATATAGTTATTAAGAAATCTGACAAGGGAGGTAATATAGTGCTAATGTCAACGGATGGTTATAGACATATGGCCCTCGATATACTCGAAGATGGAGTCACTTATACCTTACTTACGAGTTCCAACAGTCAAATATACAGCTGAATTATGCAGCCTCTTAGAGGATGGGCGTGATAAACATCTTATTTCTGAGAAAGAATTTGCCTTTATGAAGCCTATATCACCTCAGATTGCAACCTTTTACTGTTTACCAAAGGTCCATATGCAAAAAAAAACACGTGCCCGGGAGGCCCATAGTCTCGGGCAGTGATAACCGTACTCAAAATGCTAGCATCTATGTAGATCGGATTCTACAACCTCTTGTTCAAAACCTACCTTCAAGATTCTAAAGGGATGCTTAAATTTCTATCCACACTGAATATACCGTCCGAAAGTTTTTTGTGTAGTTTTGACGTGGAAGTCCTTTATAGTAGTATTCCACATGGTTTAGGCGTACGTCTTATTAAAACATACCTGTCCAACAGGGGAGCGAAACATCGGGCACATACGGACTTTATGGTTGATTTGATTTTTTTCATCCTTACCCATAATTATTTTATCTTTGATGGCACCTTCTACAATCAGGTCACCGGGACTACCATGGGTACGGCCATGGCACCAGCTTACGCCAACCTTTTCCTAGGCTGGTGGGAAGAACATATCGTCTTTGGTAGAGGCATGGTGGAATTTTCATTCTTGCATTCGAGTATGGAGACGTTACATAGACGATGTGTTCTTCATTTGGACAGGGACCAGAGTGAATCTTGAATCTTTTGTTGAGAGACTTAACATTAACGATCTGAACCTCAGATTCACTAAAGAGATACAAACAGCTCAGATCAATTTTCTTGATTTTACTATCAGTAAAACAATGGACGGCTCTTTGAATACTACGTTATTCCTTAAACCTACGGCAACTAATAGCCTCCTAAATTGGGCGAGTTTTCATCCTTTGCCACTCAAAAGGGGTATCCCAGTTGGACAATACCTGCGATTGCATCGGATTTGTTCCAGTACTGAGGAATTCCATGTAAAAGCACAAGATCTGCGGAAAATGTTTAGAGACAAAGGTTACCCGAACAGATGTTTGAAAAGGGCCTATCAAAGAGCTCTAGCTACTGACAGAGATGTGCTACTGGAAGACAAAAATAGTTCGAAATCAAAATCCGAACCGGACAAAATTCGATTAACCACTTCGCTGCTACGGACGCGCTCAGCGCGTCCAACCGCATGTCACGTTCCATGCGGTGGACGCGCTGAGCGCGTCCTGCCTTTGGGGTCAGCGTTCGGCCGGGTTCCGGCCAATCGCTGCCCCCCCCCCCGGTGCGGGCTGACATCCTTGATGTCAGCCCAGCATCCGGAACCGCCGCCGGGCTAATTAGGTGTCATCGCGGCGGCGCGATGACACCTAATTCAGGCGCCCCCCCCGCATGTGCGGAGGAGGCGCCTGAAAGGGAGGGGGGGTGAGGTCCTTCGGACCTCTCTCCCTCCCGATCGGCGGCGTTGCGGGGGTTAACCCAGGCACCATTTGGAAGGGCACAGCCTGCCCTTCCAAATGGTACCTGGCATTAACCCCTGGGGAGCTGGATCACGAATCGGTGCTGAAAAGCGCCGGTTCGTGATCCTTTCCCGGAGCTGGCCAACATCTTGGAGTTAACCCCTAGCTGCCACCAATGGTGGAGATAGGGGGTTCCAACGAACCCCCTATCTCCCGATCCGTGGCAGCTAGGGGTTAAAGTTTGGTATTGTTGGATCGGCCAGAGCAAAAAAATTTAAAATAAAAATAATATTTAAAAAAAAATTATAATTTTCTTTTTTTTGGTTTGTTAATGCAGCAATATTGTTCCCATTTCAATTATAATGTGAACAATGATGCTGCACTAACGATTTTTGTATGTTGGGCGTTTGTTAAAAATCGTGTAATTTTCCCCATAAAAAAATGTAACGAGACCTCATCTCTAATTTTTTAACAAGCGCATCCCATACAAAATATAACCGCAATTGCTCGCATCTTACGTGAAAAAAAAACACTTTACACATTGTAAATTATTGAAAAATCATATTTTATTGCATTTTTTGTTATAATATACAGACAGGTCATGACGTATACATATAATAATGACATATTATGAATCTGCCGAGTCTGACGGAAAGAACGATATATAATATGTCTGGGTCATATACTAAAATAAGCTTCAAAACACGTTTAAACATGATGAGCAAAACCGGTAAAAATGACCTCAGCACAGGGGCGGGAAAAGCCTCAGCAGCGAAAGGGTTAATTGGTAAGTTCGATGCCGGCTGGCAAGAAGTATATAACATCTGTGACAGGTACTGGCCTGTCTTAAAACACGACACCCATCTTTCTAAGGTTCTTACTGAAAAAGCATCTATTACATCTAGAAGATGCTGGAATATTAGTGATCATTTAGTAAAAAGCCACTTTTCAAAACCTTCTAATAAAACATGGCTTCAGACAACATTGAAAGGGACCTACAAGTGTGGTCGCTGTAAGGCCTGCAAATATATTGCACAAAGAGCTGAAGGGATTCCCAATTGGGATGGCACTAGGACTTATAGGGCCAAGTCTTTCACAAACTGCAGCTGGAGAGGTGTAGTATACGTACTGACATGTAACTGTGAGTAAGACTATTAGACCATTACGGATACGTATATTAGAACACGTTAGGTCGGTACGCTACATTCGTCACACGCCAATTGCCC
>RXON01004903.1:0-19602 GCA_009667805.1 Leptobrachium leishanense
TTTGTGTGTAATATACTTACCTCAGTGTGTGTTATACTTACATCAATTTGTGTGTGTTATATACTTAGCCCAGTGTGTGTGTGTGTAGTTACCTCATTGTGTGTGTGTTATATACTTATCTCAGTGTGTGCATGTGTGGTATATACTTCCCTAAGTAAGTATGTGTGTTATATACTTACCTCAATGTGTGTGTTATATACTTACATCAATGTGTGTGTGTTATTCAATTACCTCAGTTTGTGTGTTTATATACTTACCTCAGTGTGTGTGTTATATACTTTTGTGTGTTTGTGTCATATACTTACCTTAGTGTGTGTGGTATATTCTTCCCTAAGTGTGTGTGTGTTATATATTTACCTCAATGTGTGTGTTATATACTTACCTCAATGTGTGTGTGTTATAAACTTACCTCAGTCTCTGTGTGTGGAATATACTTACAACAGTGTGTGTGTGTAGCATATACTTACCTTAGTGTGTGTGTTATATACTTACCTCAGTGCGTGCGTGTGTTATATACTTACCTCAGTGCGTGCGTGTGTGTGTGGTATATACTTACCTCAGTCTGTGTGTTTGTGTGGTATATACTTCCCTAAGTGTGTGTGTGTTCTATACTTACCTCAATGTGTGTGTGTCATATACTTACCCCAGTGTGTGTGTGTGGTATATATTTACCTCAGTGTGTTATATAGTTACCTCAGTGTGTGCATGTGTGGTATATATTTACCTCAGTCTGTGTGTGTGTGTTATATACTTACCTCAATGTGTGTGTGTTATATAGTTACCTCAGTGTGTGTGTGTGTGGTATATACTTACCTCAATGTGTGTGTGTTATATACTTACCCCAGTGTGTGTGTGGTATATACTTACCTCAGTGTGTGTGTGTGTAAGGTATATACTTAACTCATTGTCTGCGTGTGTGTCCATGTTATATACTTACCTCAGTCCGTGTGCGTGTGGTATACACTATACTTACCTTAGTGTGTGTGTGTTATATACTTACCTCAGTGTGTGTGTGTGTGTTATATACTTACCTCAGTGTGTGTGTTATATACTTAACTCAGTGTGTGTGTTTGTATTATATACTTACCTCAGTGTATGTGTGTGTGGTATACACTTACCTCGGTATATGTGTTTTATATACTTACCTCAGTGTGTGTTATATACCCAGTGTGTGTGTGTGTGGTATATACTTACCTTGGTGAGTGTGCTATATACTTACCTCGTGAGTGTGCTATATACTTACATCAGTGTGTGTGATTGGTATATACTTACTTCAGTGCATGTTTATATGTGTTGTATATACTTACCTCAGTGTGTGTGATATATTCTTACCTCGGTGTGTTTGTGTGTTATATACTTACCTCAGTGTGTGTGTTGTATACTTACCCCAGTGTGTGTATGTGTTGTATATACTTACCTTAGTGTGTGTGTGTGTGTAGTATATACTTCAGTGTGTGTGTTATATACTTACCTCAGTGTGTGTGTGTTATATACTTACCTCAGTATGTGAGTGTGTGTTATACCTACCTGTGTGTTTGTGTTATATACTTCAGTGTGTGTGAGTGTTATATACTTACCTCAGTGTATGTGTGTGGTATATACTTACCTCAGTGTATGTGTGTGTGCGGTATATACTTACCTTAGTGTGTGTGTGTGTTATATACTTACCTCAATGTGTGTGTTATATACTTACCGCAGTGTATGTGTGTGCGTTATATACTTACCTCATTGTGTGTGTGTCCGTGTTATATACTTACCTCAGTGTGTGTGTGTTATATACTTACCTCAGTCTGTGTGTGTCTGTTATATACTTAGCCCAGTGTGTGTGTGGTATATACTTACCTCAGTGCATGTTTATGTGTGTTGTATATACTTACTTCTGTGTGTGTGGTATAAACTTACCTCAGGCTGTGTGCATGTGGTATATACTTACCTCAGTGTGTGTGTTATATATTTACCCCAGTGTGTGTGTGTGTGTATGGTACATACTTACCTCATTGTGTGTGTGTGTGTGTGGTATATACTTACCTCAGTGTGTGTGTGTGTGTGGTATATACTTACCTCAGTGTGTGTGATATATACTTACATCAGTGTTTGTGTGTAATATACTTACCTCAGTGTGTGTGTTATACTTACCTCAATTTGTGTGTGATATATACTTACCTCAGTGTGTGCATGTGTGGTATATACTTACCTCAGTGTGTGTTATATACTTACCTGTGTGTGTGTTATATATTTACCCCAGCGTGTCTGTATTATATACTTACCTCTGTTTGTGTGTGTGTGATACTTACCTCAGTGTGTGTGTATGTGATATACTTACCTCAGTGTGTGTGTGTTATATACTTACCTCGGTGAGTATGCTATATACTTCAGTGTGTGTGTGTGTTATATACTTATCTCGTTGTGAGTGTGTGTTATATATTTACCTCAGTGTGTGGTATATACAGTACTTACCTTGGTATGTGTGTTTTATATACTTACCTCAGTGAGTGTTAAATACCCCATTGTGTGTGTGGGAGGGGGTATGCACTTACCTCAGTGTGTGTGTGTGTGTGTGTTATATATTTATCTCACTGTATGTGTGCGTGTTATATACTTACCTCAGTGTGTGTTATATACTAACCTCAGTGTGTGTGTGTGTGTGTGGTATATACTTACCTCAGTGTGTGTGTGTGTGATATATACTTACCTCAGTGTTTGTGTGTAATATACTTACCTCAGTGTGTGTTATACTTACATCAATTTGTGTGTGTTATATACTTACCTCAATTTGTGTGTGATATATACTTACCTCAGTATGTGTGTTTGAAATATACTTACCTCAGTGTGTGTGTGTTATATACTTACCTCAGTGTGTGCATGTGTGGTATATACTTACCTCAGTTTGTGTGTGTGTTATATACTTACCTATGTGTGTGTGTGTTATATATTTACCCCAGCGTGTCTGTATTATATACTTACCTCAGTGTGTGAGTGTGTGTTATGTACTTACCTTAGTGTGTGTGTGGTATATTCTTACCTTGTTGTGAGTGTGTTCTATACTTACCTCAGTTTGTGTGTGTGTGATACTTACCTCAGTGTGTGTGTATGTGATATACTTACCCCAGTGTGTGTGCGTGTGGTATATACTTACCTCAGTGTGTGTGTTTATATACATACCCCAGCATGTCTGTATTATATACTTACCTTAGTGTGTGTTATATACTTTCCCCAGTGTGTGTGTGTCCCCGTGTGTGTGTTATGTACTTACCTCAATGTGTGTGTGTTATATATACTAATCTCAGTGTGTGTGCGTGTTATATACTTAGCTCAGTGTGTATGATATATACCTACCCTCATGTGCGTGGTATATACTTACCTCATTGTGTGTGTTCTATACTTACCTCAGTGTGTGGTATATATTTACCGCATTGTGTGTGTTTAGCATATACTTACCTCAGTGTGTGAGTGTGTTCTATACTTACCTCAGTCTGTGTGTGTGGTATATACTTACCTCAGTGTGTGTGTGTTATATACTTACCCAAGTGTGTAGCATAGACTTACCTCAGTCTGTGTGTGGTATATACTTCCATAAGTGTGTGTGTTATCTACTTACCTCAGTGTGTGTGGTATATACTTACCACAGTGTGTGTTATATACTTATCATAGTGTGGGTGTCTGTGTGTATGGTATATACTTACCTCATTGTGTGTGTGAGTGTATTATATACTTACCTCAGCGTGTGTGTTATACTTACCTTAGTGTGTGTTATATACTTACCTCAGTGTGTGTGTGTGTGGTATATACTTCCATAAGTGTGTGTGTGTTATATACTTACCTCAGTGTGTATCTTATATACTTACCTCAGTGTGTGTGTTATATACTTACCTCAGTGTGTGTGTTATATACTTACCCCAGTGTGTGTGTGTGTGTGATACTTACCTCAGTGTGTGTGTGTCTTATATACTTACCTCAGTGTGTGTGTGTAATATACTTACATCAGTGTGTGTGTGGTATATACTTACCTCGGTGTGTGTGTGTGTTATACACTTCCCTTAGTGTGTGAGTGTTATATACTTACCTCAGAGTGTGTGTTATATACTTACCTGTGTGTGTGTTATATACTTACCTCAGTGTGTGTGTGTTTGTGTATGGTATATACTTACCTCAATGTGTGTGTTATACTTACCTTAGTGTCTGTATTATATACTTACCTCAGCGTGTCTGTATTATATACTTCAGTGTGTGTGTGTTATATACTTACCTTGTTGTGAGTGTGTGTTATATATTTACCTCAGTGCGTGTTAAATACTTACCCCAGTGTGGGGGGGGGAGTATGTACTTACCTCAGTGTGTGTGTGTTATATATTTATCTCACTGTGTGTGTGCATGTTATATACTTACCTCAGTGTGTGTGTGTGTTATATACTTACCTCAGTGTGTGTGGTATATACTTACATCAGTGTGTCTGTGTGTGGCATATACTTACCTAAGTGTGTGTGTGTGATATATTTACCTCAGTGTGTGTTAGTTATATACTTACCTTAGTGCGTGTTATATACTTACCTCAGTGTGTGTGTGTATTATATACTTACCTTAGTGTGTGTTATATACTTACCTTAGTGTGTGTGTGTGTTATATACTTACCTCAGTGTGTGTGTGTGTGTGGTATATACTTCCATAAGTGTGTGTGTGTGTGATATACTTACCTCAGTGTGTGTTATATACTTACCTCAGTGTGTGTTTATTATATACTTACCCCAGTGTGTGTCTGTGTGTGTGTGGGGGGTATATACTTACCTCAGTGTGTGTGTGTGTTATATACTTAACTCAGTGTGTGTGGTATATACTTACCTCAGTGTGTCTGTGTGTGGCATATACTTACCTAAGTGTGTGTGTGTGATATACATACCTCAGTGTGTGTGTGTGTGTGTTATATACTTACCTCAGTGCATGTTTGTGTGTTGTATATACTTACCTCAGTGTGTGTGTTATATACTTACCCCAGTGTGTGTGTGTGATATATTTTTACCTCAGTGTATGTGTGTGTGTGTGACATATACTTACCTCAGTGTGTGTTATATACTTACCTCAGTGTGTGTGCGTGTTATATACTAACCCCAGCATGTCTGTATTATATAATCACCTTAGTGTGTGTGTGTGGTATGTACTTACCTCAGTGTGTGTGTTATATATACTTATCTCAGTGTGTGTGTGTTATATACTTACCTCAGTGTGTGTGTGTTATATACTTACCTCAGTGTGTGTGTGTGTTAGATACTTACCCCAGTGTGTGTCTGTGTGTGTTATATACTTATCTCAGTTTGTGTGTGCGTGTTGTATACTTACCTCAGTGTGTGTGGCATATACTTACCTAAGCGTGTGTGTGTGATACTTACCTCAGTGTGCGTGTGTGATATATTTACCTCAGTGTGTGTTAGTTATATACTTACCTTAGTGTGTGTTATATACTTACCTCAGTGTGTGTGTGTGTTATATACTTACCTCAGTGTGTGTGTGTGTGTGTGTGGTATATACTTCCATAAGTGTGTGTGTGTTATATACTTACCTCAGTGTGTGTGTTATATACTTATATCAGTGTGTGTGTGTATGGTATATACTTACCTCATTGTGTGTGTGCGTGTGTCTGTATTATATTCTTACCTCAGTGTGTGTTATATACTTACCTCGTTGTGAGTGTGTGTTATATACTTACCTCAGTGTGTGGTATATACTTACCGAGTGTATGTTTGTTTTATATACTTACCTCAGTACGTGTTATATACTTACCCCAGTGTGTGTGTGGGGTATATACTTACCTCAGTGTGTGTGTGTTATATACTTACCCCAGTGTGTGTGTGTGTGTGTGTGTGTGATACTTACCTCAGTGTGTGTGTGTCTTATATACTTACCTCAGTGTGTGTGTGTAATATACAGTTGTGTTCAAAATTATTCAACCCCCAATGCTGTAAAGGGTTTTAGGGAATGTAGTGTACATTTGTAATTTTATATCAAGTCAGGAGGCTTCATATTTTGCATTCTCTTTTCTTTACTAAAACATCAGCAGCAAGGAAAGTTTACATAGCAACAGCAGTAACCAATAAACAACAAGAGTGTAGTAAGTTCTTAGCCACGCCCTCTTTTCTTGCTGCTGGCGACCAGGTGAGACGTTTTCAAAACAGCTCCTGGTTGCCAGGCTTTAATTTAGGTGTAATTTGTCACTGTTCGGTTTATTATGTAATTTTATACTCAGATTTATTATATGTACTGTGCACCTGATTGTTTTTTTCCTAGGTTTCCTCCCTGCTGTTTGGGCACTCTCCCGCCTGCAGGTGCGCTTTGCTCGCGTTGCGCGATTTGCGGCGCCCTATCGTAATTTACTTTGTTTTAACAGGTCTGTTTTCTCCTTAAGGTTTTTTTTCCCCCCTTTCTTTGTGTTTTGGGCGGCCCGCCGCCTTCCCGCGAGTGTGCGCCAAAATTTTCTCCTCAGGATAGTATGGCGTTCGTCCGTGCGCACTCCGGCGGCCATCTTAGTTCTAACCAGCAATTGCCGCCATTCGGGACATCGCGTCTTCGCGTCCCGATGCAAACTAGCAGGTCAGCACTTACATGTTAGGCTAGGGTCAAACGAAAGCATTTTACACGCGACCGTAAAAAAGTGCGTCCGAACGCATTGATGTATTTTTTTCACGGAATATGTGAAAACGGTCATACGATGCGCATTTTCGTGCGTGATGTTTTACGAATCCACGGACTTTCGTGCGACCGTACTTCGTATATTGGCTGTCATTGCCCGTCATTTGCTGCTAGTGCGGCCGTGATTAAGTGCGCCAGAACGCACGTTAAAAATGCACTGGTCTGACCCCAGCCTTAAACGGCCTCCGCTTCTATATATATAAATAAATATAATTTTTTCTGGTGGGATCTGTCCCACGAAAGCATCAGGTGAGCCCCGATAAGTAAGTAAGATATATATATATATATATATATATATATATATATATATATAAAATTTTCTGACAGGATATCTGTCCCACGACGGCATCGGGTGAGCCCTGATAAGCTTATGTATATAAACAAATATATTATTTATCTGGCGGGATATCTGTCCCACGATGGCATCGGGTGAGCCCTGATAAGCTTATGTATATAAACAAATATATTATTTATCTGGCGGGATATCTGTCCCACAAAGACATCCGGTGAGCCCTGATAAGCTTATATATATATAAGTATATTATTATTCTGGCGGGATCTGTCTGTCCCACAAAGGCATCGGGTGAGCCCCAACACATCAATTTATAATAAATATATTATTACCTTCCTGACGGCTAGTACAGGATTTTTCTGTTTGGCCACACTAAACATCGGGTGAGCCCCGATATACAGTTGTGTTCAAAATTATTCAACCCCCACTGAAATTTAGTGTTTTGGCCAGTTTGACATTGATTTTGATCATTCAGTCATCTTGTTTACAATTAAATCAAAGAGGCACGTGTAGGTCAGACAAATATAACATAACATTTATAATGAAATAACCACAAATGTCTTTTCTGTGCTCACATCATTATCAGTTTTATTCAACCCCCAAGTGACATTCAATCTTAGTACTTAGTACAACATCCTTTTACAGTTATAACAGCTTTTAAACGTGAAGCATAGCTTGACACAAGTGTCTTGCAGCGATCTACGGGTATCTTCGCCCATTCGTCATGGGCAAAAGCCTCCAGTTCAGTCACTTTCTTAGGCTTGCGCACTGCAACTGCTTTCTTTAAGTCCCACCAGAGGTTCTCAATCGGATTTAAGTCAGGTGACTGCGATGGCCACTCCAAAATGTTCCAGCCTTTAATCTGCAACCATGCTCTAGTGGACTTGGAGGTATGCTTGGGAACATTGTCCTGTTGAAAGGTCCAACGTCTCCCAAGCCTCAGGTTTGTGACGGACTGCATCACATTGTCATCCAATATCTCCTGGTACTGAAGAGAATTCATGGTACCTTGCACACGCTGAAGCTTCCCTGTACCTGCAGAAGCAAAACAGCCCCAAAGCATGATTGACCCCTCGCCATGCTTCACAGTAGGCAAGGTGTTCTTCTCTTCATAGGCCTTGTTCTTCCTCCTCCAAACATAGCATTGATCCATGGGCCCAAACAGTTCTAATTTTGTTTCATCAGTCCACAGAACACTATCCCAAAACTTCTGTGGTTTGTCCACATGACTTTTGGCAAACTGCAGTCGACTTTTCTTATTCTTTGGAGACAGCAAGGGGGTGCGCCTGGGAGTTCTGGCATGGAGGCCTTCATTACGCAGTGTGCGCCGTATTGTCTGAGCTGAAACTTCAGTACCCACATCTGACAAATCTTTTCTCAGTTCCTCAGCAGTCACACGGGGACTTTTCTCCACTCTACGCTTCAGATAGCGCACAGCAGTCGAAGTCAGCATCTTCTTTCTGCCACGACCAGGTAGCGTTTCAACAGTGCCCTTTGCCTTGAATTTGCAAATGACGCTTCCTATGGTCTCTCTTGGTATGTTTAACATCTTTGCAATCTTCTTATAGCCATTGCCCTTCCTGTGAAGAGTAATCACCTCTTCTCTTGTCTTCCTGGACCATTCTCTTGACTTCACCATGTTTGTAACCACACCAGTAAATGTCTAGAAGGAGCTGAGTATCACAGTCATTGTAAAGCTGCCTAATTGGTGCTTATTATGCTTTATTGCTGCTCCGTGACATCCACAGGTGTTTTCAATACCTGATTGAAAACACTTGAATGAACCTCTGTTCTTCAGAGTGGTAGTCTTTAAGGGGTTGAATAATTGTGTCAATGAAGAATTCACAAAAGAAACATTTACTACTGTATTACAAAACCAATTGATGTCATTTTAGTTGCATATGGTTCTTTAAAAAGTCCTTGTAGGATTTCATTCTGAATACAATTACAAATGTACACTAAATTCCCTAAAACCCTTTACAGCATTGGGGGTTGAATAATTTTGAACACAACTGTATATCCCTATAAATTTTAATATATATATTACCTCAACAGGTGAGTCCCATTATTCTGTTTTTTCCATGGATCCTCCTCGGCTCCCCACCAATCCAGAGGAGCTTTCGGCCTGGCTTTTAGCTGCCATTTCAGAAACACTGCCCATAGCTTGGCAGCCATGCCCCGCTTCCCCAGCCAGAACCTCCGGTCCTTTCTAGGGCCCAGTCACCGGCCCTTTCTGAGGGCTCCCATTCGGTTCATTCTGAGGCTGCCGTGCCATCTCGTAAAATACTCTGGAAGGGTTAATCTGAGACCGCTGGCTAGGGTAAGGGCCCTGCTACAAACTCCTCCCGCACTTCTGTCCCCAAAGAAGGGGACGATGATTATGACATGGATATTTACCAGGCTCACTACCCGAGGAGGAAGGAGCCAATACCACCGGTGATCCACCGACTACTGCAAGCTCGACGGATGAGCCCCGTTCTGATAGCTTAGCGATCGTGCCCTTCTCTACCGCTCCAACACCACCTCGCTCCTTGGTGTCCTCAGATACCCCGGCGCCACTCCTCGACGCTAGAGGAGCCCCCCCTTTTTTCGATCCATGCACTACCACCCACCCCAGGTCTTCGGCCTGGCTCCCGTCTGACCACACAGCGGAGTTTCTGCTCTTCTGGCTACGCGGTCCCTTAGTTAAAATTTCCAGGGCGCGTCTGTGGGCAGGATGCCCTTGCCCGACGCTGCCTGACAAGGTATCTCTTACGCCAGAGTTTGACGTGGATTTCGTCTCCTTTCTGGGCAAGGTTGGCAGGGATCCTTGTCTAAGTCTGGAACAGGGCTTCCGCATCGCCCAGGACAAATGCTGGAGGTTTCAGGCCTGATCACGGTGGACGAAGCACTACCTTCTGGAAACATAGAAACATAGAAATAACTCGGCAGATAAGAACCTTTCGGCCCATCTAGTCTGCCCAATTACATGGATACTTTACCTGGATTTATCTTTTGTTTAGGATAGCCTTATGCCTACCCTGCTCGGCCCTGCAATGGTCCGTGAATGGGCACAGCGTGCCATCTGTCTTTAGGTAACGCCAATGTCAGCATCTCTTCTGCACGCCGCAATGAGGCGCTTTTTCGCTTTGACGCTAATTTAACAAGTATGTGCTCCAAAGAATTGGGTCCTGCGGCCAAGGGGTTGTTTTTTTGGGGACCTCTTAAAAGAATCGAATCATAAGGTTAACATCTATACCAACCTTCCGACTCTTGGGTCCTACGAATCGTATCTGGTTTCTTGATAGACTTTTCCCAGGTTCCCTTCCAGTCTGTTTTCCCCGTACAAGGTGTTCTGGTACACAAGAAGTCTGGGGACCTTCGCCCGGTCTTAAACCTGATAGTCTTCAATCCCTTCTTGTCCTATCGACACTTCACAATGGAGAGCACACATCTACTCAGGGGGTCTCCTATCCATCCTGCACCACCGACAGTTCACCTGCCTACCTTTCGGCCTCAGCTCCGCACCATGGTGCTTCAATGAAGCTCCTCTAACTGGGCATGGTCTCCATACATTCACAGGGCATCAGGTCTCTCATATACCTGGACAATATCTTCGTACTGGCTCAAGATCCGGTCCTGTTTTTCCCGTCACACGGTCCTAGTGCTTACTCTCCTGTAAGACCTCTGGTTCATTACCAACATGGACAAGTCAGCTTGTCGCCCAGCCCAAGTCATCACCCTTCTCCCTGGTCCACTGCATTATCGGACGATGCAACGTCAGAAAACCACGTGCCTCAGTATCAATCCCTCCTACGACCAGCTGGTCCCTATCACTCCTGAGGTTCGAGTGGAACTCCTGTGGTGGCTGCACCTCATGGAAGCCTGGAATGGGTGGGCCATTTTTGGCTCTCTACCGGACTTCGTATCGGAATCGGACGCCAGCCAATCGGAGTGGGGAGCGACTTGAGGACCTGTATCCACAGGTGGGGCATGGACGCCAGAGGAACAGCCGCTTCACATCATCTGCCCTCTACTCCTTTGGGTCAACCTGTTTACTTCCCGCTTGAACCACCAGATGCAGACCGGCTTCAGTTGGCTTACGGACCTGCAGGCGGCAGCGGTGGATGCTTTCCTCCCACCATGGCCCCATCGAGGAGCCTACACTGTTTCCCCGTTCACGATGCTCACGTGCACGCTTCAAGAAATCCGCAGATGGATGGTTTCGACTTTTACTCACGCCTCTATGGCACGCACAGAGCTGGTTGCCACTGACGCTACAGCTCCCTTGTCTACTCCTGCCCGCTGCTGCCGTCCTTTCCATCCATTCTTCTGGACCCTCAAGGCAACCCTAATCCATTGGTATTGGAGGGCAATCTTCCACTGGTGGCTTGGACAATTTCCGGGGACCCTGCATGCTACCAGGCTTATCAGATGCGGCTCGCTCCCTATTATGGGAATCCTGGACTTCTGGCATGCAAAAATGTTACGCCTGGGGAAATTGGTGTGGTTGGTGTGTGCCTGATCCTGCTACAGCCCCTCTAATTTGTTAGCGAGCCTTTCCACGGCCGGCAAGTCCTATCATCACCTGGTTCCGCTCGACCATCTCGGTGGCTCACGCTCCCCTGGGTGGCGTTTCTGTGTGTCGTCTCCTCAAGGGCGTTAGGCTCGCTCACCCGCCGGCCCCAAATATACTCACTTTGGGATGTGGCGCTTGTTTTGGAGTTCCTGCGTAACTGGCCAGATACTACTCGCTGTTCCTGCGTCAGCTCTTGATGTATTCTAACCATCATTTTGTGTTTGGGGTCCTTTAGACGTGTTTTGGATGCTAGAGCCTTCGATGCGCACGCTATGGTTTTCTCTCCTGAGGGAGACATTTTTCACGCTTACTAGATGTACAAAAACCCCCTTTTTTCTAAGGTTTTCTACCCTATGTGTCGCTAGGTGCGTTACGAACTACCTCTCCCACTTAGGCTCTTTGCGCTCCCCTCCGGTTGGCCAGCTCTTGGTCTCCTATGTTTCCACTTACAATCCTGTTTCCTCGCCTACACTTTTAGGGGGGGTCCCCTGGCTGCTCTCCCTAGCGGGTGTTGCTCCTCACTTCGGCGCTCACTCCGTGCAGGGTGCAGTGGCTTCTTCTGTTGCGGTCGCCGGCGGCTCCCTGTCCGACATACTAGCGGCTGCTGATTGTTCTAGGGCGGTCACCTTTCGTACCTTTTATTTTCGCCCTCGTTCTCATGCATCTGGGGCTCTGGTGCAGCTTTAAAACTGCAAAATATGAAGCCTCCTGACTTGATATAAAATTGTGGATTATTCCAGCTTTGGTGTTAGAATAATCTTAATTTTAATAAAGACAGGAGGCGAATATTTTTCCCGCCCGCCCATACCCGGGATTGCTCACATTGTACCGGATTTACTGCTATATTCGATAAAAAAAATAATAATAAATAATAAATAATTTTGAATAAAGGATGTAATTTACGTATCTACACTTCTTCGACTTTTGTCCATTATTGTCTAACTATTTTTCATTCCCCTTAGTAGGGTTTGCATGTCTCATTGGCCTAGCCTACGGCTACTGTCTCATAATTGATTTAACTATTGATAATTCTTCGCTTTGACTGGTCAGTTAGTTAACTGTTGATTGGCAAGCCTCCATCACATGGTACTTTCACGTATCCTCTGCTTTCTCCGTAGCTTGATTTGCTTCTGCGGCCCTGTTGGTCTCCCATCGTTTCGGACACCCGTTGGCTTCCGGTTCTGCAACTGACCATCTCGTTGACTCCTACCTAGTCTTGGCTTTCGCCTCTTCAGTTTCCGGGTTCTTCCTACTTCTTGGATTTCTGGAATTTCTACGTCACGGCTCTCCTGCTCGTTCAGCATACAAGAAAAGAGGGCGTGGCTAAGAACTTACTACACTCTTTTTGTTTATTGGTTACTGCTGTTGCTATGTAAACTTTCCTTGCTGCTGATGTTTTAGTAAAGAAAAGAGAATGCAAAATATTCGCCTCCTGTCTTTATTAAGATTAAGATTATTCTAACACCAAGGCTGGAATAATCCACAATTGTATTCAGAATGAAATCCTACAAGGACTTTTTAAAGAACCATATGCAACTAAAATGACATCAATTGGTTTTGTAATACAGTAGTAAATGTTTCTTTTGTGAATTCTTCATTGACACAATTATTCAACCCCTTAAAGACTACCACTCTGAAGAACAGAGGTTCATTCAAGTGTTTTCAATCAGGTATTGAAAACACCTGTGGATGTCACGGAGCAGCAATAAAGCATAATAAGCACCAATTAGGCAGCTTTAAAATGACTGTGATACTCAGCTCCTTCTAGACATTTACTGGTGTGGTTACAAACATGGTGAAGTCAAGAGAATGGTCCAGGAAGACAAGAGAAGAGGTGATTACTCTTCACAGGAAGGGCAATGGCTATAGAACATTGCAAAGATGTTAAACATACCAAGAGAGACCAAAGGAAGCATCATTCGCAAATTCAAGGCAAAGGGCACTGTTGAAACGCTACCTGGTCGTGGCAGAAAGTAGATGCTGACTTCGACTGCTGTGCGCTACCTGAAGCGTAGAGTGGAGAAAAGTCCCCGTGTGACTGCTGAGGAACTGAGAAAAGATTTGTCAGATGTGGGTACTGAAGTTTCAGCTCAGACAATATGGCGCACACTGCGTAATGAAGGCCTCCATGCCAGAACTCCCAGGCGCACTCCCTTGCGGTCTCCAAAGAATAAGAAGAGTCGACTGCAGTATGCCAAAAGTCATGTGGACAAACCACAGAAGTTTTGGGATAGTGTTCTGTGGACTGATGAAAGAAAATTAGAACTGTTTGGGCCCATGGATCAACGCTATGTTTGGAGGAGGAAGAACAAGGCTTATGAAGAAAAGAACACCTTGCCTACTGTGAAGCATGGCGGGGGGTCAATCATGCTTTGGGGCTGTTTTGCTTCTGCAGGTACAGGGAAGCTTCAGCGTGTGCAAGGTACCATGAATTCTCTTCAGTACCAGGAGATATTGGATGACAATGTGATGCAGTCCATCACAAACCTGAGGCTTGGGAGACGTTGGACCTTTCAATAGGACAATGATCCCAAGCATACCTCCAAGTCCACTAGAGCATGGTTGCAGATTAAAGGCTGGAACATTTCGGAGTGGCCATCGCAGTCATCTGACTTAAATCCGATTGAGAACCTCTGGTGGGACTTAAAGAAAGCAGTTGCAGTGCGCAAGCCTAAGAATGTGACTGAACTGGAGGCTTTTGCCCATGACGAATGGGCGAAGATACCCGTAGATCGCTGCAAGACACTTGTGTCAAGCTATGCTTCACGTTTAAAAGCTGTTATAACTGTAAAAGGATGTTGTACTAAGTACTAAGATTGAATGTCACTTGGGGGTTAAATAAAACTGATAATGATGTGAGCACAGAAAAGACATTTGTGGTTATTTCATTATAAATGTTATGTTATATTTGTCTGACCTACACGCGCCTCTTTGATTTAATTGTAAGCAAGATGACTGAATGATCAAAATCAATGTCAAACTGGCCAAAACACTCAATTTCAGTGGGGGTTGAATAATTTTGAACACAACTGTACTTACCTCAGTGTGTGTGTAATATACTAACATCAGTGTGTGTGTGGTATATACTTACCTCGGTGTGTGTGTGTGTCATACACTTCCCTTAGTGTGTGTGTGTTATATACTTACCTGTGTGTGTGTGTTATATACTTACCTCAGTGTGTGTGTGTTTGTGTATGGTAAATACTTACCTCATTGTGTGTGTGTGTTATACTTACCTTAGTGTCTGTATTATATACTTCAGTGTGTGTGTGGTATATACTTACCTTGGTATGTGTGTTTTATATTTCAATTTAATTTCTCTTTTTGGTTTTTTTTTTTTTTCTGCTGTTTTTTTTTTTTTTCTGCTGTTTTTTTTTCTTTGTTGCTTTTTGGTGTTTTTTTTCCCTGGGTGGCTGGTGACTTGTTAATTGGGGGTGTAGCCTGTCAGGTGATTTCACTTGTATGGCTACATAATCTCAATGGCAACTCACTGAGCTTGCTCACAGGGGCTTGAGGTGGTCTACTTTTAAGTGGGCTATTTTCAAGTGGAGTTAAAAAGGAGTTTAAATAACAGGTATCAATTGTTGTTTATATATTTGATATCTTGTTTTGGGTATGAGTGTTAGCAAGCTTGAAGGTTTGACCCAGTGCACATCCTGCTGCATGTATGCATGTCTGGAGGAATCCTTCCAGGGTCCATATCTCTGTAGCAAGTGTGAACGTGTAGCTCTTCTGGAAGCTCGTATTGGAGATCTGGAAGGGCAAATCGTAACGCTGAGGCAGATTGACAATCTTGAAAGGAGCCTGCTTCTCACGGAGCAAAGTATAGTTGAGGAATCTAGGGGTGTGGGAGGAGTGGAGTTAACCGGGGAACAGGTTGGTAGCTGGGTGTCAGTGACACGTGGTAGCAGGGGGGGAGGGAAGAGGAAAAGGTTGGCTGGTCCTGATCTTGCGCACACCAACAGATTTGCCCCCTTGAGCGAAGATGTTGGGTGCATCAGCTCAGGTGTAGCAGTACTGGAGGCTGCTCCCTCTAACAGCCGGGGGATCAGCCCACCAAGTAAGGGAGGGATAAAGAGGGCAAGTAAGCCTAGACAGGTTGTGGTGGTAGGGGACTCTATTATTAAGAGAGTAGACAGGGTAATCTGTCGCGCTGATTGCCTTAACCGGACAGTTTGCTGTCTGCCGGGTGCCCGTGTTAGGCATGTGGTTGACAGAGTTGATAGATTATTGGGAGGGGCTGGAGATGACCCAGCTGTCATGGTCCATATTGGTACCAATGACAAAGTAAGCGGAAGATGGAAGGACCTGAAGAATGATTTCAGGAATTAGGAAGTAAACTGAAGAAGAGGTCCTCCAAGGTAGTATTTTCTGAGATCCTACCTGTGCCACGTGCTACAGTGGAAAGGCAGCGGGAGATCAGGGAGGTCAATGCGTGGCTTAAAGCTTGGTGCAGGAAGGAGGGCTTTGGGTTTTTCAGAGCACTGGGCTCATTTTGCACTGGGGTACAATCTGTATAGTTGTGATAGATTGCACCTGAATGGAAGAGGGTCTGCTGTGCTAGGGGAGAGGATGGTTAAAAGGTTGGAGGAGACTTTAAACTAGTGGAAGGGGGGGAGGGATACAGTATCTTACAAAATGGAGACAGAGCAGATAGCGGAAGGGTTTCAGTTCAGACTAAGGGGGGTGGAGCCGGGGGATGGGTAATGTCAGAACAGTGGAGGCATGTAATGTAAAGTCGCATTCAGCATGTGTGGGTAGAGACAACATTAAATGTATGCTTGCTAATGCAAGGAGCCTTAATAACAAGATGGGGGAACTAGAGGTAATAGCATACACTAAGCAATACGACATTATAGGAATAACAGAAACATGGTGGGACGAAACGCATGACTGGGCTGTAAACTTAAACGGTTATACATTGTTTAGAAAGGATAGGAAACATAAGAAAGGGGGTGGAGTGTGTTTATATGTAAATCAGGATTTAAAGCCTAATATTACACAACTGGAAAGCGATGAGGGAAATGTGGAATCCTTATGGGTAAATATTTCGTTGGGGAATAAACAGGGAAGTCAATTATTGGTTGGCATATGCTATAAACCACCTAATATAGATAATGATGAGGAAGAACAACTGTTAGAGCAAATTAGGAAGGCTGCACATCATGGTAGCACTTTAATTATTGGAGATTTTAATTACCCGGACATTAATTGGGATAGTGGGACTAGTAATTCAGCAAAGGGAATCCGGTTCCTGAACATTTTAAATGATACCTTCATGTCACAACTGGTAGAAACACCAACTAGAGAGGATAACTGTCTGGACCTGGTTATAACAAATAATGTGGATCTTTTCTCAAATATTAATGTAAAAGAACAGTTGGGAAATAGCGACCATAACATGGTGACTTTTGAAATAAACTCAAAAAAACACATTCATAAGGGGCATGCTAAAATATATAATTTTAAAAAGGCCAACTTTATTAAAATAAGGAAGCTCTCAATGTCATTGACTGGCAGAAACTCTTTCACGGGAAAAACACTGAGGATAAGTGGAATATCTTTAAACTAACACTAGAAAAGTACACGTCACAATATATTCCACTGGTTAATAAATATAAAAGAAACAGACTGAAACCAATGTGGCTTAGTAGGAAGGTAACTAAGGAAATGAAAAATAAAAAGAAGGCATTTAAAGCTTTTAAATTTGATAAATCTGAGGCATCCTATAAAGCATATAGGGCAGCCAATAAAGCATGTAAAAATGCGATTAGATGGGCTAAATTAGAAAATGAAAAAGAAATAGCCAAAGAGAGCAAGACCAACCCTAAAAGATTCTTTAGGTACATAAATTCTAAAAAACCCAAGAGTGAAAATGTAGGTTCACTAAAATCTGAGTCAGGGTTATTGTTAACTGAAGATCAGGATAAAGCAGAAATTTTAAATGATTATTTTTCTTCAGTATTTATCAAAGAGAAACCTATAACAGGAGACATGAAATTCATTAATAAAAACTTACTAATACAAAGTGACTGGTTGACTCAGGACAAGGTTTTACACAAATTAAACAATGTGAATGTTAATAAAGCCCCAGGGCCAGATGGAATTCACCCGCGAGTACTAAGAGAGCTATGTGTTGAAATATGTAAACCTCTGTTCTTAATCTTTCAAGATTCTTTTCTTTCAGGAATAGTACCAGAGGATTGGAGAAAAGCTGACGTGGTTCCTATATTTAAGAAAGGTTTAAAATTTGTGCCTGGGAATTATAGACCTGTGAGCTTAACATCTGTGGCTGGGAAAGTATTTGAGGGGTTACTAAGGGATAATATTCAGGAATTTATTGGGAGGTATAATGTAATTGGCAAAAATCAGCATGGTTTCATGAAACACAGATCATGTCAGACTAACCTAATTACGTTCTATGAGGAAGTAAGTAGAAGTATAGATCAGGGGGTCGCAGTGGATGTGATTTACTTAGATTTTGCCAAAGCTTTCGACACAGTTCCACACAAAAGGTTACTACTTAAATTAAGAAAAAATGGTCTAGATGAAAATACTTGTTCTTGGATAGAAAACTGGCTAAAAGATAGGGTACAGAGAGTGGTCATAAATGGTACATTTTCAAGATGGACACCAGTGGTAAGTGGTGTCCCTCAGGGGTCTGTTATAGGACCAATACTATTCAATTTATTTATAAATGACCTTGAGATAGGCATTGAAAGTCATGTATCAGTGTTTGCAGATGACACAAAGCTAGGAAAAGTAATACAATGTGAGCAGGATGTTACTTCGCTGCAGAGGGATTTAGATAAATTGGGGGACTGGGCACTTAAATGGCAGATGAAATTTAATCTAGATAAATGTAAAGTTATGCACTTTGGAGTGAAGAACACACAAGCAATTTATACCCTAAATGGTACGGAGTTAGGGAAATCCAAGCAGGAGAAGGATTTGGGAATAATCATAGACTTCAAACTAAGTAACAATGTGCAATGTCAAACAGCAGCCGCCAAGGCCAGCAAAGTACTGGCATGCATTAAAAGGGGAGTTCACTCACGGGATGAAAACATAATTTTGCCTCTGTATAAATCAATGGTCAGGCCGCACCTTGAATATGCCGTGCAATTTTGGGCACCTGTCTTAAAAAAAGATATTATATCGTTAGAAAAAGTGCAGAGACGGGCAACTAAATTAATAAGGGGGATGGAAGGGTTAAGTTATGAGGAAAGACTAACAAGCTTAAACCTGTTTAGTTTAGAGAAAAGAAGCCTTAGAGGGGATCTGATAACCTTATATAAATATATACGGGGCCATTATCAACCATTGTCTGATAACCTATTCATTAACAGGACTATACATAGGACAAGGGGTCATCCATTTAGACTGGAAGAAAGAAAATTTAGCTTAAAGCATAGGAAGGGTTATTTTACGGTGAGAACAATAAAGCTGTGGAATTCTCTGCCTGTTGAGGTGGTTGGGTCAGAGTCTGTACAGACTTTTAAAAAACGACTGGATGACTTCCTGCAGACACAGAATATTAAGGGTTATAATATTTAATATGTGGGTAAAAGCTTCTTGATCCAAGGAGAAATCTGACGGCCATTCTGGGGTCAAGAAGGAATTTTTTCCCAGTATGTTGCATATTGGCGAGCGCTTCAGACTGGGTTTTTTGCCTTCTTTTGGATCAACAGCAGTAGGTTATGTGGGAGAGGCTGAACCCGATGGACGCATGTCTTTTTTCAGCCTATATAACTATGTAACTATGTAACTATGTAACTATGTAACTATGTAATATACTTACCTCAGTGTGGGGGGGTATGTACTTACCTCAGTGTGTGTTATATATTTATCTCACTGTGTGTGTGCGTGTTATATACTTACCTCAGTGTGTGTGTGTTAGTTATATACTTACCTCGTGAGTATGCTATATACTTCAGTGTGTGTGTGGTATATACTTACCTCAGTGTGTGAGTGTGTGTTATATACTTACCTTAGTGTGTGTTATGTACTTACCTCAATGTGTGTGAGTGTTATATATTTAACTCAGTGCATGTTTATGTGTGTTGTATATACT